>VWZU01001026.1:548859-603322 GCA_013397095.1 Sterrhoptilus dennistouni
TTTCCCTCCTTTTTTGGTTGATTTTTTTTTTCCTTTGTTTGTTTGTTACCGTGATAAAAGTGGTAGGAACTTTTAAAGAGAGAAAAAGGCCATGGCAGTTTTTGCAAGGAGTTTAGAGCTTGATCTTCTGAAGGATGCCAGAAGATTGACAGCAAGAAGAATGAGAGGGCACATTTCATGTGTGCCTTTGTAGTTTTCTATTCAGTAATGTCTGTGTGTTTGGAGGAGCGGAGAAATGCTCGCAGGTGTCTGAGAGGAGACCTTGGAAAGGCAAACCTCATCGAAGGAGAGGCTTGTAGAATGGCAAAAACAGCTTTGCAGAAGGGATCAGGAAATCGTCTTTGGTCACAGGAGCCTTTTGGAAGAGGCTAGAGACTGACTGCTCAAGTGACTTCAGCAAAGCTACACCTAGAAAAATGAGTGAAGGCAGGTGCAGACAAGTGGGTGGGAGATGGGTTGTCAAGGTAAGGGCAACGTGTCAAATGGACTGCAGAGGGGAAAGAGAGCTGGTGAAGAATGGTTTTGGAGGAGTTTTTTGCATAAGGATGAGAGAGAGGATAATGGCAGCAGCATTTTGGATACACTGAGGCTCATTGAGTTTCATGGTCAAAGCTCAAGGTAACACAGGTCCAGAGGTGGATTTGTTATCCTGTATACATTCTGAGAGGTCTGCATCAGGGCTTTTTTTTCACACAAGGAATGAAAATACCTTTCCAGAGAGAGCTTGGAGATGTGTATAACCATTATTCAGCCTATAGTAGCCTCCTTTGAAACTAAAGATGGTAAAAAATTTGGTATGAAATTTCCATGCAATATTTTCACAACAAATGTATGCTTTTCGTGGGAAGGGAAACAAATATTTTTTATCATAAAAATAAAAAAAAAAATCAAATTTGGCATTTGTTTACTGGGTTGGGCTATTTTTTAAAATTTATTTTATTTTCCTCTTTCTCCCCATCAACTTGTTTTATTTCTTCTGGCTTTGAGTTTCTCAACATAAAATCAACATTTTCTCCATCTGGGGAAATGCTATTCTCTCCTAGCTGTCAATGTGTTTCTCTGAAGTCTCAGCTGAGAAGGCCTCTGGATTTGCTTCTCCACTATGAAGATAGCTACATGGAGCAATTCAAACCTTAGAAATGAGAAAAGAAGTCTTACAATTATCATTGTTGTATCAGCCTGTGAGATCTCTTCCTAGAGGTACACCAGTGGTACTGAGAGGCACACATAGCCCCTGTTGTTATCTGCCTGAGGTTTTCAGGGTCTCTCTTCCCTGACATGCTGCTGATGAGGAAGCAGGGCCAGAAGGTGCAGCTGGGTGGCTGTTTGGACCCCCTGTGTGAGGAGCAGCTGGATTTGACAGCACTGGCAGCAGTACTCTGCAAAGCAGTGATTTGATGAGAAGAACATCTGCTGAAGACAAATAACAGGACTACAGAAGCCTGCAGAGTCACTGAATGGTAACTCAAACTTCGAGCTAGTGTTTCCAACACAGTGTGTTCTACTTCATCTACTTTCTTCTCCAGAGAGGTGAAGGATGCTTATGGACACCCTGGAAACATTCTGTATGGGGATTAACCCACTGGAAAGTGGTTTGGCAAGGGAAAGCTAGGTCTGGCTGCAGCTCAGAACTCACCCGTGTTACTTCATTACGAGAATGTTAAGTATAAAGTAATTATCCATCTTCCTTGGGTAACAGTAGAACACAGGGAGATGCTGCATTGTAGACATTTTCCTGATTGTGTCTGGTGGTCACCCTTCAAGAAGAAGTGAGGACATCAGTTCTGACCCTTCAGAAGTGTCCAGTGGAGTGTTCCCATCCTGCCTCTATACGGAACAATATCAACTGGACATCCCTCAGTTCCTTCCCCAGTCCATTGCGCTGCTCTGGGCAGTTTAACCCACCCAGTTAGATTAACTAGGCTGATTCCTCCAAGGGCTGAGGGAACAGAGGGAGAAATTCAGTGTGAATATTGGTTCATATTTGAAAGCGAATTTTCATTCAGAACAGAGCCACGTCCACATGACTGCTGCAGCTAAACCAACCAAGCATTGAATTGAGGCTATTCATAACAAACTGTCCATGAATGGCCTGCAGGGCAAAAACTATCTGCAGGAGAAATTCATGGGCAATTTTGACTAATGAATTAATTTGGGAATTTGGCTTGCAGTTTGCCGACAATTCACAAATAGAAAAAAAAAAAGAGCCATATGAAACTTACTGAATAAATGATTTACACTGAAATATTTGTTCAGCTCTAATCTCTGTAACATGTATAGTTTATGGTGTTAGAAAGCATTTTAGGATTAGTTGTGGGAACTATATGTCAATGAATGGTCTGAGAAAGAACCCTGTTCCTTTCAGAACAAATATATGAAAAACTGCTAATGTCACCTGCTGCAGAGGAAGCCTGGTAAAGAGCTCATGCTTGGGAAAGGACAGCTGGATGCCAGCAGTGTCCCTGGGCTCTTCAGAGGAGAAGTTAAGGCTTAAAATCAGTTGTTCTTGCAGGTTTCAGTACCTGAGAACAAAAATGGGTCGACAGGCTATGACTGGCAGCCATTTAAGTAATTTTGCTTCTGCAATGATATTCACTGAGAGACCGAGCTGTGATCAACTTTCACCAAGGTTGTAAGAAACATAACTCAAACGTTGTTATTTAACAAGGGTGTTTATATATTAGAGGTACTAAATGTTCATCTGCCTGGAAGTTCTTTGCAGCTATGTAGAGCATGACTTTATGCCTTCAATCCATAGCATTTTAATGGTGCTAATACTAACAAGTTCTGCTGGGAGAACACTAGCTACACCTTCAAAGAACACACTTTCAGGTTCATGTGGAAATGTTCCTAACTATTCTCTCTTTGCTGGTCCTCTAGATTCCATTCCACACTGCATTGCCTCATTTTAAGACCAGCTGGCTTCTGTGCATGGCCTCTTCTGCTGCAGGGTTCCTTTTGCTGGGCCCTATCCATATATCCCAATGCTTGCTAGCATCCCTGAGTACCTGTTTTCCCTGGTGAGTGGTGTGGAGTGGGACCAGCTCAGTGCTTCTACATGACACAAGTAACAGGAACTGCTCCATACCATTCCTTTGCAGCAGCAGGAACTGGTTCACTTTGGCAAAGCTGGAAGTGGAGCTGACTTCTGAAACTCATCTGACAGTGGAAATAAGGTAACTCAGAAAATGCTGATCCAGGCCAAACCTGAAAATGTTTCCATGTTGTGTTGGAAATCCTGAACGGCACTCCTGCAAGCACTTTCAAGTGGTGCAATGACCAGCTGTTTGTTAAGTCCATCCTGCTTTTTCCCCCCCAAGCTTCTAAACCAAGTCTGGCTGGGAGGAGATACATGATGCACAAAGCCATCATATGAAGGGAAGCTATAGAAGCAGCTTGCATGGGATTTCATTGGAGAGTAATAATGAATTTGGTGTGCATTTCGTGACATGTGTCTTCAGGGAATAAAGCTCATCATACGGATATCAGTTTGTGCTGCTCCTCTGTTTCTCAGACTACTATCAAAGATGGATCTCACCCTTCCTTCTCTTACAATCACTGGCCATAGTTGCTCCACATCCCACTTCTGATACTGTTCCCTGCTTGTTCTTCCATTCTTTCATCCACCCACTGTGGCTCCATATCTCCATATCTCCTCCCTGGCCTGCTCCACATTCTGGCTTCAGGCAGGGGTTAACTAATCCAGCATGTTCCATAGCAGACCTGTTTATGGTAGCAGTAGAAATAGAAAGACAGACATTGAGAGCAAATGAACATTGGCTCATACTCTTGTTCTTCTTTGCTTTTAGTAATGTTGATACTTCAGGAAATAAATGGCCCAGGTTTGACTGTGAAGACATTTCCAAATGCATGGAGGTTTTAAAGCATTTGACTTTAGAACAATTACTGTTAAAGTCTATTAATTTTGTGGCATGATTCAGATGTCAAAAAAAGAGAACTTACAGCAATGATAGTACTCTATTTTGGTACAAACAATGCATAGCAAAGTGACTTTCCTGGAAGTGCCCATCTTGCAAATACTTTCTTTCAAATTCCGATTCATCAAGAGGAATAAGAACTGGAGGAAACTATCCTGAAGCCATAATGGAGAATTCTTAAGTTAAGAATGATCTTAATAACATTGTTCTTTCTTTTTACGGCTCACTTTCATTATTGCAAATCAATGTTTTTAAGTGTATCTCTTCTGTTACCCTTAAATCTTACCTGGTGATAAAGCAAATTTCTGAATAATAGGACACGCATTCAGACACTGCAATCTTTTTGGGCTGCTTTTTCTTTATTTAAGCTCGGGCTAGCAAACCCTTGTTTCATCTGCTGTCCTGTGCGTGGCACTGTAAAGTCATGAGCAAGTCCACCTCCTCACTGCAAGGAGCAGGGCCTTGGCAAGCCCTCACAGTGCAGGCTCCTGTGTTGTGAACAGACAAGAATTACCATGAACCTCTTTGGGAAGGGACAAAGGAGCAGTAGAAGAGAAATCAAGGGAAAGCAATGCAGTGAAAATGTGGTGCTGACTTAGGACCTGTAGAAATGCAGTGAGCCCAAAGACCCATTCACAGAAGTGTGGGCAGGGCTCCTTTGAGCTTTGTTTCCCCCTAGCACTACCCTTAAAGAAAGCAGGACCCTGGACAGAGAGTCCAAAGGGAAGTATTTTAATCAGTGTTCTGTCAAATATGAACTATGGAAAAATGTTGAGTGAATGTGGGTTAATTAGCCTACAGAAAAGAAGGCTGAAGGGGGAAGGTGGTAACAGTCTATAAAAGGCTGCTGCAAGGAAAAAAAGCAATAAACTGTTATTCTCAACTATCGTGGATAGGACAAGAAATAATGGGCTTAAATTGCAGCAAGGAAGATTCAGGCTAGAAATAAAATGGCCATAGCAGTGAAAACCAAAATGTATTGCCTGGGGGAGAGTGTGAAGGTTCCATCACTGAAAAGCTTTTTAGGAGCAGATTAGGTGGTCATTTGCCATGCATAGTTCAGTTCTAGTTCATCTTACCTTATGGCAAGGGATAAGATAGGTGGTGTCCTGAGGTTCCTCCATGCCTTTTTTACTGTGTGGTTCCAGATGTGCCTGGAATTTGATCAGCTCCACACAGGGGTTGGAGAACTGGTGTCAAAGGCAAGAAGAAGAAATCCTCACACGATAAGAACACAGATTCTGTGCTCCTTTGTACTGTTCTTTGTTCACAAATGCCTATTAAAAATACACCCAGGTGGGTTCCCTTCCAGTGGTGGTAGGAGACAGGCATAAGGGGGAGGGCTGGAATTCTGGACAGTTGAAACAATAGGTGTCCTCTGCAACAAGAGATATCCTATCATATTTATTTTTGCAAATAGATAGGGGTGGTTCAAGGCAGTTGGTCAAACGAAGCTTTTGAAATCATGCTCAGGCTTCAAATATTTTTCAGATTTTATTTCTCTAAACCTTCTTTGCCCTGATCCCTGTTGCAGTTTTAGTAATTCCTGGAAGTCCTTTTCCCCATGCTGGTTTATGCTGTTCCTGATCTTTCTCCTTTTAATCCCAGGGGAATTAACCAGCCAGTCCATCTGAAAGCCACACAGCTCCTACTCCTCCTCTTTCACCCTCCCTCTGTCCTTTCAGCCTGCCCCACAGAGACCCCACTGTCCTCAATGCTGTCAAATCCTGACAAAACCAAACAGAATAAATACTCTTTGGCTGCTGTGCATTTATGCCCCTGTCGTTGCCTTTCCCCTCAGAGGAGGAGGGCTGGGCATCTCTGACTGTTTCTTTGACCATATGGTGACACCATCTCTGTCTTTGTCAATTCATGATGTTCAGAAAACATTCACTTTCTGCTCCTTCCCAACCCCCAAGGTCTCTCCTGTGCTGTCCCAGATGTTATGCAAAATACAGCAGGCATTTATCACACCAGGCATGTTTAGATGATTTATAAGGCAGTACCACCTGCCCTTCAGTCTCCCAGAAACATGTGCTGCTGACATTCTACAAGGGAATGCTTGTTCCTTCAGTCCAAAGGGCTGGTGACAGGCTCTGGAAATCAGGTGGGCTGGCTTTCTTGTACTTGATGGAGGAATCATGAAAGAGGGAAGAAAGAAAACAAGTGGTTTGCTGAAGCTTGCTGCACAGCAGACCAGCCCTTGTGCACAATATTCCTGAAGTAATGAACCTTGATTTCCAGGTCCCCTCACACTGAGGCACAATCACACACACCTTCCTGGCTGCTGCTGTTCCAGCTTTCTGGCATGACCCCCTGCCTGGAGTAAGTTTCTTTTGATACCTGTGTGCTGAGGTGTTCTTGTTGTCAGGACCTGACACTTTGTTTTTGCCATCTGAACTAGGTTAGCAGTGACCTATTCTCAAAGCTAAGACAACTCCTTCAGCCTGACATGGGGATGAGATCGCTTTCAGGAGCATCTCAGGCAGTAGATCTGGCCAAACAATAATGTCTTCTTGGCTGCAGCTTGAAGAGGACGTGACATCCAGCCTTGATATTTGTGACTGTGGAAGTGTCACCAAACAGAGGCAAAAAGAGCTATGAACTTGATATTATTTTAAGTAAGTCCAATGATATTTTTGCCTGATGTGTGAAGGGCACCAAATAAGGATAGAAATTCATTGGCCTGTCTCTACACCGTCTGTAAACATCTTCTATGCAAAGCTATCAACAGCCTAGGGGAGATATGTTGCAGTTCCTTCCACAGGGAGAGCTCTGAAGGGAAATTTCCACTGGCCTCCTGAAGAGACACAGCTGGTCATCCATACCCAGTAGGGCCATCTTACTGCTTTAGTTATGATTATTTCAGCTGAAAAGCAGTGCTCTGCCAAGAAAATATGATCCCAGTTAGTGTCTATCCAAAGTAAATAAACAGTAAGTCCTCCTTCTCACTCACACTGCTGTGGTATTAAAAGCCTAAGGAAAACCTAACTCCAGATCTTCTCACATCATGGTTTCTTATGCTTGCATGCCATCACAGCCCTATTTTGTGTCTTCTGATGGCAGTACCCATTTGTGTGGCCTCTATCTTATCAGACAGTATTTTAAAAATAGTGCTGGAAACATTCATAATGTCATAGGAGATGAAAACTGAAAGTTTATCAGTTCAGTGCCCCCGCCCCCCGCCCCGTATCTCTTGTATATCTGAGATGAAAATCAGTATGTGTTATACCAGAGGGTGTAGAGCACCCTTAAAATGCTTGAAGTTTAAGGGGAGTGAACATGGAGCCCCCCACATGGTGTGAAGTCAGCTTGACAAGCAGTGAGAATGCACTTTGTGTCAGGAAACTGAATGTAAAGCAAATGAAAAAACAGAGGTGGCCTTAGAGTGGATTTCCTCCGAGTATGAGAACAAGCCCAAAACGAGAAGAAAGTAGGTGTAGAAAACAGGCAGCTCTCTCTTTCCTTGTGTTCCTTTGTCTTGGAACTAAGCAGAGGAGTCTGCGGGTTAGGTATGGGTGGAAAAGTAACTCCTCCCAGTCAGAGACAGGGAACACTTGAGAGGAGACAGCAGGTTATAATGACAGCCCTTGCTAATGATTGCAGAAAGTACTCTGGGTGTGAGCCACTGGAATGGGCTAAAACCTATCTATGCACACCAGCTTTGGGTAATGAAGATTATATACTGCAATGCCCTCTTCTCACAGCAGCTGTTTTTTCCTGCCTTCAGTTAGCATTATTGTGAGCTCTGCCATCGTGACATTTCACAGCAAACACCCATCTGCAATATTTATTTAATGATGAGAAATGCTAGATTTCAGTCCCTCTGTTTCCTGACAAGAGTATCAATGCCTCTTCCTCTAGAGCAGAGGGCTATAGGCACTGTGTGTTATTGCTGTAGCTTTGTGTTTCTGGAGGCTGTTGTTTGGTTAGTCTCTCCAGTGATACAGATTTGCTGGGAATCCCTTAGCTGTCATCAGAATTTATAAAACAAAACCCCACCTGACCCCAGTTGACAGGCTGTTGGGACGGGAAACCTTTGTTAGTCCACAGAAACCAGGTAAATAGAGCTGGGAAAACCTCTGGAGTCCACTGCTGTGCTAGAGAATGATTGTCTCCCAGACTCCTCCGCATGAGCGAAGCAACAGGCATTCCTCAGGGAGACAGGTCAGCATCTCCATTATCGAGTGTGCCCATCAGAGGCTAAATCTCCACCCTTTTAATTTCACCCTATTCTTCATAGCTGTAAGACCTTTATTCCTCCCAGGACAATTATTCTTCCATCAAATACTTGCAGCAGGTTAAGTATGCTCCTCTGGGTATAGCTGGGCAGCTATACATATTTAGCTCCCTTTTCCTCCCCAGGAATCAATTTCCCCAGCCCTTTAATCATATTTACTGCTCTTCTCTGAATCTGTGCACTTGCTGGTATTTTGCATTGGTTCCCATTCATCTCTGGGCTTTTGATGAGCTGTAAGGCTTCATCTTTGCCCTTTTTTCTAGCAACAGAGAGGCAATCTAGTGAAGCAGGTGACACTGAGCTAATGGCATTTTGTGACTATGATTCTCTGCCTTCTTGAACTGCTGGTTGATCTCAGAGATCAGTTGCTTGTTGCAGCCTTTCTCCTTGGGTGAACTGAGACAACAGTTCCCTCTCCTGTGAAGTTCTTGGAGATCCACGTGTGCGAACATGATAGAAACACAAAATTGTACAGCTGTTATTGCTGCCTAGAGGAGTGGCTGACATGGGGAGAGGGGTTCTCAGGCAGAACCCTGCCCAGCCTCCCTCACACACCCACTCACCAGCAGAGATGCTTTTGTGTTCCCTGGAGTCCCTCTCTGCTGTGCAGCTCACGTCTCTCTGAGCTGTGAAAGTCTCAAAGGAAGGAGGGCAGCTTACACTCAGGTTGGGGGCAATTATGTTGCTTAACAATTTCACCTCCCTCTGATTCTTCCTTGTTAGTGAGGGACTAGCACATTAACTCTCAATAAATTAAGTAATTATGTTGTGTTTTAATCTCTCTGTAGTATTTCACTGTTGAGTTTTTTAGCAGAACCAAGACACTTATTGACAGCTTTTTCTCCTTACTCTCTCTAGTATTTGACCCCTGAAGGAGCAGCTTGGTTTCTCCCAGGATCTTGGATGCCAGTAAAGAGCTCTGCTTAACTTTCTTCCCTGCCATCTGCCATCCTGGCATTTCTTGGCCTCAGAATAGCAGATCAGATTTCACCTTAATCAAATTGAAATGCACTGAGGTAAGAGCTGTGGTCTCCAGGCAGTGTTACTTGGACTGAAGTGGGACACCACAGTGGGCACAAGATAGCAGATTCCTGCCAAGGAGCTTCCCTGTGCCAATGCATAGAGCGTGGATCCCTCCTGGACAGGACCTGGAGGAAAAGACAGAGCAGCAGAGAGCTGGGTGACTCTGCTTTGCCAGAAGTGTTGAGCAAACACTGCTGGCTGCCCAGCTGTAAGGAACTGATTCCAAGCCTCCTTACTACAGGCATCCTATCAAGGCTGATATGTGTTTGCCTGGCTGGAGAGGCACCATCAGCCAGTGGCAGGGACAGGGCAAATATGTGCCAATGGCTGTGAGGCTGGAAAATGTGTCAGGCTGAATCCTACAAGCACCTTTTTGTGTCAGGGGAGACAAATTGTAGGGAAGGAGCTTGGCTTATTTTAGAGTCAGGGGAGGGAGTTTTCTTCAGTGAGCTGTTCAGAGACATGTTATGGTCCACGTTGTCTGATGCCCAGAACAGGACTAAGGTGAAATTCTGGTCATTCATTTAGGATGAAGTCACTTTCCCATGTAGTCACAGCTACTGTCCAGCTCTTGCAGCTGCTAAGACCCCCACCTTACTCAATTTTTATTTATTCTGAAGCTACCCAAATGTCTGTAAGTACCCTGGGCTGCAGGGAAATACCCACAGTCTGAGGGCTTGGACAAAGAGCTGAGGACCACCTGTCTGAACACTGATGAATAGGAGGGGCATCCCCACTTCTTCCCCTCTGTAGGTGCTCACAGAGGGTGGCCCATGCCTGAAGTCTGCTATTCTCCACAGCAGGCTGGGAGCAGGTTGGTGAGAGGTGAAGTGGCTGCACAGTGCAGATGTGTGAGACATGCACACAGTGAGGAGCAGGAGGGTGAGCACAGGGGTGTGAGTGAGTTAGAGCCAAGTTGGAGAGAAGACTTAGTTAAAGGTAACATCAAAGAAATAAGTCATGGAAATAGGAAGGTTTGGAGCAGAGCTAAGGAGTAAGAAGGTCACTGAGGAGCAGTTTGGCCGTGACACTCAGCAATAACATTCATGTACTGCTACAGCTTTTAGTCAAACAGAAAAAAGACCAGATGCCTTAAGATCTAGTCCAAGCCCCAGCCACATACCATCCCTTGGGCCAGGCCAAAGCTTCATATAGGTTTTGGTTGGATCTGTGATTAAGTAGCATTGCAGGAGATTTGATCTTTAGATGTACAGTGTCATAGTACATCCAGACTAGTGGAGATGTTTACACGCCACAGAGATACGCAAAAGGAGAAGTTGTAGACCAGGTACTCTTGTTCTGCCTTTATATATAGAGATATATATATATACTAAAATATATATGTGCCTTTTAGTATATATAGCCTTTTAATATATATAGATTATGAGTTGTGTCTTCAGGATCATTTCATTTGAGTGATGATCTTCTGCCCTTCAAGGTTACTACATACAGTGTTTCTTTTTTCTCTTTGCTCATCATAGTGTGATGATACACACACATCATAGTGTGATGGCTATTTTGGAAGCCATTTTAGGTGCACATTCTCCATTTAAGCTGCAGAGGGCAAATCTAGGCACTTGCGTGAACATTTGTCATTGTAACTTGGGAAGGGAAGGTGAGGCATTGAATGATTAAATCCTTGATTGGCACTAGTTGCATGTGACAGAGGTTGTGGTGAGAGCACAGGCAAGTGTCTTGATGGAATGGTGTAAAATGCTACAACTCTTTAGACATACTTAGTTGAGTGTTTTTAGGTCTCAACTGTGAGAGCAGTCCTCTCCTGTGAAGGGCTGTAACAAACAGCAGGAACTGCCATCTTCTTAAACTGTGTTGGCTCAATCAGTAAAGAGCTGCCAGTGTGGCAGTAAAAGGGAAAATGTCTGCAGATGTACTGTAAATATGAGTTTGTGATCACTTGGGTTCTGTGTTGTTTACAGCAATGTTCAGAATCTTTTTTGCTCAGCACTGTGTGGGGCTGTGAGCTGTCAACACCAGCAGTTTGCAGCTGACCACTCAAGGCAGCTTGTGAGAAAGGTAGAAAGAGTGCTATTACCCTGTTTAAGAAGAAGGCACAATTTTCAGTTGTCACAATCCCCACCAAGGAAAAGGTACCACAGCTGAACAGTATAAAATTATATGATACATAAATATCCTACCCAGGCTGCCCTGGGAGCTGCCAGTTGTTGTGGCAATGGTGATACTGCCTAAAGCAGATGAGGTCCTGACTCTGCTCCTTCACAACGAAGATGCTTGCCTTTGTTTAAATGTTTCCTCAAGATAAGAGCAACAAAGGCTGAAAGGTGTGAGCAGCTACTACTTGAGCAGAGAAGCTACTCTGAAGTTAAAAGCTGCTCAGAAAACTGACAGAAATAGAAAATCTGAAGAAACCCACCATGCTGTGGTGCCTTGTACCATAGGTAAGAGTGCACTGGGCTAAAGGAGCTGTTGCTCCCTCAAGGATACTGGCCTACAGGGAAACTGAAGGGCACCACCCCTTCAAACTGTTCCTTGGGAGGCCATGGATCCCTGTTGAGAAAGATATGCAGTTTATTGGCTGTCTGCTGTAAACTTAAGAAAGGACTTGTGCTTTTCTTCAGCACCACTCACTTGAAATGTTTCTGTATATGTATATTTGGACAGTATCCAAAATTACTGACTTGAAATATGAGGCCATAATACATTTATAGGTGGAATCTAGGTACAAGAGAGAGGCAAGGTGCACAGCATGTTAGCAAGGATTACAACCCAAAAATACCAGGCGCACAATTTATCCAATCTCATCTGGGAGAAGGGGAGACAGATGCTTGACAACAGGTTTTATCTGAAGCAGTGGGGTGATGGGTGCTTTTAAAAATGAAGGCTCCTAATATTTTCTTCTGTTCAGAACAGGCCAGGGAATGCAGATGCTGCTTAGCTAGAGAGATGAGTGACTCGGGGAAAAATCATCACTTGTTTTCCTGATTAAACAAAGATGCTTTCTCGTAATGATAACCAAAGCAGGAGTCAGCATCTCTTGGCAAACAAAATGACATTAAAAGCATTTGCTGGAAATGCTTTCCACTTTGTTCTTGAAAAATGTCCAGAGGATATTGATAGAGTAGAAGAGGACTCAGTTGTGCAGCAGGGGTCCAGCTTCTGTAATTTGAAGTTTGTGAGGGGAAAGACCAGAAGAGTGGTGAAGAACCTTTAGTGAGATCTAGGAGTTTCTTCCCCTGGGAAGCTTCGTATATTAAACCCACTAATCACTGGATGCCATCTGGCAAAATTGAAAGATACACTCTTTCAAAATATGTTTAGAAGCTATTGGGATACGTCATCTCTGTTGGGGGGATGATTCACCAGCATGGGATATGAAAACCACTGGGGAAATCATCCCCAGCATACAGATGAATCCAGGAATAGGGCCCAGCAATGTTGCTTTGAACACATCGCTACTCTGTTCCTATGGGATGAAGGCAGCAGCAAGGACTGACAGCGGATTTGCCTGCTCCTCAGAGAGAGCAAGTTGTGCAAAGAAGCACAAATGCTTTGCACAGAAGCAAAGCATTCTGGCTTTGGGCTCTCCAACTCCCTCAGAGTCAGCCCAGGGGGCTGCTTCAGAGGCTGTACCTGGCAGCAGGGTGTCCTGCTGGGTATATGTGGTCCTACACAGGGTGGGAATCATGGTTCCACTGTGCCTGGGACTACACAGCTTGCACTGTGGAAACTGGGCAGTGCAATCCTTAAGGCTGTCCTCTAAGGCTGAAGGTGCAGACAGTGCCACGGTGCACGCTGCCAGACAGGACTCCAGGGCCTAAGGTTCTATCAGAAAGGAGCAAACATTTCTCAGGAGCTAGTCTGAGATGAGCTGAACTCCTACCAGAACTAAGGCTTGTCTGTCATCTCACTGATTTCTCCCAGAAGAGTGAGAGCTCCTTGTCACAAAAAGAAGTGCAGTAGAATACAAGGCCCAAACCCTGTTGAAACAGGAGATTAAAAGAATAAACCAGAAGCAAATGCCAGTACTTTACATATTCTTTGGAAAACTGGCAACTCTGGTGGTAATTGGAGCAACTGGAAAAACTTTAAGAGCCAAAGCAGCTACTTTTCCCACTGTCTAAGAGTCACCCCAACTTCCTTGGATCCACTGAGCCTTAGAACAATTTATAAAATCAGAAAAGATTCCTTGGCCTGTGAATATCTTACAGAGCCTCAGTGCAGTGAAGGAAAGTCTTGCCTTCTGCCACAGACGCTGACATGCAGATGGGACTCTGTGCTGATCAGTTGTTTACTGAGACCTTGAGTGTAACTCCTGTTGCTTAACAACTCTGACCAGCCTCTCCTGGAATCTCCACTCGGGCACTCTCCACCACTGGTCAGGGATTTTAGGCTCCAGACTCTCAATCCTGGCTCGGGGCTGTACCTCTGATTTGAAAAGACGCTGTGGGTATCTTCAGCTTTTGGCTCATCTTCACTTGTGGGGTAGTTGTGTTTTTGTTGTCTCTTGATTTTAGGTGAGTGACCTCAGCCTCAACGAAAAAGAGTGGGGAAAGTAGAGTGTTTCGCTGACTTCCTCAGCAGCTGCTCCACCTCTCCCCATCCCCCTTAAAAAAAAAAAAGGTTATCTGTGCATTATTGCTTCTGTTATGGAAATGAAGGAATTCAGAGAAAGTGATCACTAAAAGGAAATGACAGACAGATTTCCAGTTTTTCCCATGTGGAAAAGAAATGTCAGGCTTTCTTCTTTATTCACTTGTTTCTAATGTTTCTAGTGCCAATAGCTTGAACAAGTCTGTGTTACAAATCAGGAGCTGGCATCTGACCTCTCAAAGAAAGAAGCTGAAATGAAGCATATATGTGAGCATTAAAACGTGTGGGAAATCTGCATTGCCTAATCTGCATTCACTCCTGAGAATGAGAAGCAGGCACATTTTTGTAGTGCCCCTAACCTGTGGAACTCACTGCCATGTGATAGCTTTGGGGTTGGAATCTTGGCAGAATTCACGAGGTGAAGGGGTGTTAAAATAGCCAGGGAGACTACACATATTTACATTAGACAGGTGAAAAGTGCAGAAGGGGTGAAAACCTTCCTGCTTGAGGGTGCCTGCTCCCTGATAAGTGACTGTTTCAAGGAAGAAACTTCTCCTGTTGGTGGTTGCTAATTGGCAGGATGGCACATGCTCTTCTGCAGCTTCTTGTGCACATCCCTGAGCAGCACGACCTTCACACATGATCCAGTCTAGCACTTGTTTTCCTTGTTTCCTAATTTTGTGAAACACCAGAAGCCAATGGTGGTGGTTGCACTGAGAATGTAGGGAGTCAGCAGCAGTTTAGTAGGAGGTGAAATTATTTGTGCAGTGATGTGTTGGCAGATGTGTGAATTGTACACAAACACAACACATGAAGTTGTGCAGCAAAGAAACAAGTGACTTATGCTTCTAAACCGGATCTTCCTTGCTGTGGAATTCTCACTCCTGCTGCTCATTTCCCACCTCCAGGCTGAACAATAAAATTTGGCAATCTGCAAAGTGCTGTGAAAACTGTCTCCAGGTTCTGGTGCAAGCTGCAAACCTACTCTTCTACTGGCTCCTCAGGGTTGCTGTGGATGCTGGGTGGTGCTGGAGAAGGGAATGGGGGGCCCATGAAGCTAAACAGTGCCCACAGCTGTGTGGGGAAGGCGCTGTACAAGACTAATGATGGTAAACAGAAGTGAGAACTCAAGGAACAAGTACTCAGTGTTCAGTCACTGTCAGAGCCAGGAGAAAGAACTGAGTTCTTGATCCCCTTAGATGTGCTCCAGCCATTTGTCAAGGCTGCTGGACTTGTATGACTGTGCTAGAGACTTGAGGACTGTAAAAGAAGAGAAGAATTATCTTGGTGGAGACAAAGAAACACATCTTTCTTCTCTAGATTAGAATGGTAGAGGAAAATATGGTTAGGGGCTTTCTAGAATTTTCCTTAAGACAGTAGCAAGGCCTAAGGGGGAATATTACAGTAACTTTTCTGCTCTTGTTTTCTGTTGCAGCAGCAAGCTGTTCCCGTAATGCCCCATCTTGTCTCTATTTGTATTGTAGTCACACAGCCTATTTGTATTGTTTTCCCAGTCTACTCATTGAGTTTATACAAAGAAGAATAGTAGAACTTGCCCTGAAAGTGTCACCCCTAATTAATATCCTCCAAGGCAGGTCCCTAATTAGCATGCAGATGTGGTTTCAGTTCAGCTCGTTAGTGGGCTCCGTCCTCAGAGAACCTATTTAGGTGTGACACTGATACACTGTGGTGCCACAGGGAGCTGCCACAAGGATACATCCACTGGGCAGGTCAGTGGCAGCCACCACACCAGGAGAACAGGTCCTGTCATTTGTGGCTGGGAATGGAGTGAAACAAGAAGGATTGATCTGATATGGTGGAGGAAAGAAACCCAAAGTGTGACCAAAGATCTGGTTGGCAAAGAGTGTGGACAAAGGAACCTCACAGGCTTGTGTCCTGTGTTCTCCACACCTATGTTTACTCATGGCAATCACTTGTGTACTAAGCCATTTCTTCCTCACGGAACTGTTCTGAAGTTGCTCTGCCCAGCTCTAAAAAGCACCTAAATTCTGTATTTTAGTACTTCTATCGTCTCCTGTTTGTAGTCTTTTCATGATCAAAATGTTTGTGAGTTTATTTGATAGTTTTTGTGACAGAAAGGGTCAGACTCATTCTGCACAGGCAAAAACTAAATTTTATGGAAATATTCCTTGCAAACCTTTGTTGTCTCTCACTGAACTCTTCTATTTGGACGTAATTCAACATTAGAAATATTAAGAGGGAGAAAAATCCAGCAAAAATCCTCCATGGCCTACCATGGTGCTTATAGAGATTACAAACTGAAAAAAGTACTACTTTAGCCAAGAGGTCAGGCCAAAATGCTGGGTTTCAACATGCTGAGCCATCAAGTGTGTGAAATCTGGCGTCTCTTTGAATCAGCGGTTCAGCTTTGACTTGAAGTAATCTATTCATTTGGGCATCTCTTCAGCTTCCTGGAGCTGTTTGTGTGTGCAGCTCCCGTGTTGGTGGCACCAAGCAGGCTGCCAGGGTTGTCCCTTGCAGCAATCTGTCACAACATGACCTCAGTTGTGCAGTATTATATCCTCCATGGTTACTAGTGAGAATTGCTACTCTGAGTGTACAAGCACTCCTGCCTTTACTTTATACCATAAAACCCCTCTTTTCTCTGCCACACAGAGGCAGAAAGAGTTCATAAAGCAGAAGATTCTCCCTCTGTCTTATAGCCAGTGCCTAGGGCCAGCATCTTTGGTCAGAGGGATCCTTGGTCCCAGCCGTCCCTCAGCTCCCACAGACAAGTTTTGCAGTTTGTGAGATGTAATTTTTGTGATGCTGTATCCCTGTGCATGAGGTGATGATGATTCACCACAGCAGCTGATTGACAAAATATTATCAAAGGAACACAGAGCAGGGAGTGACCCAGTGTGTAGCATGAAGGCCAGAGACCTCCATCTGATAAAGTCCAGGATGATTTTCCCCTGTACCATTTCTACAGAATCATGAGCTGAGTGTGTTTTTTTTCCCCATATTAGCCAAACCTTTAAGTAGCAAATGAGAGGAGTTTCTGGAAGCTGAAAGTCTTCTAGGTAGAAATAATCCATCATTACAAGCCTGGGGCTTAGAGATTTTTAAGCAGATCTTTAGGAAATGGTCAATGAAAGGTCTGAGACCAGAAAAGTTAGGAATTTAAAAGAAGCTGCATTAAGAAGTGAGCTTTACAAAGTATATATTCCCTTTAAAGCCAAGGTAAATCAAGGCTAAGCAACATGGAGTTAAGTAGGTTAGCCTTCTGTACCACTGGGCTTTTTCAGGATTTCTTAGCAATTAAAGTTGCTTCTTTAATTAAGGGTACCTGCAAAAGACATTTGGTTTGCTTGTATTTGGAGTTCTTTTGTCTCCTGAATGACACAGAGTGGAACTTTGATGGGTTTTTTTTCTACTCATTGAGTTTTGCTACAAAAAAATGTCAAGACTATTGAGTCTGAGCTTTCCTAAACTTGCTGAAGGATTTACTTTTGAATTAATCAAAAGATCCTTTTCCAACACTGAAGTCTTAGCAAAGCTTTCCTGCCCCTCTTGCCAAACCAGGCGTTAGAGTAAAGTAAGTTTTTGAAATGCTTGGATGTTCAACTCTCCCATGGCCAGTGAAAGAGGTTTGTGTTCAGGTCCTAAACAACTGGCTTAATTTTAACATCCCAACCTGATCACCATCCTTGATACTCAGTGAAGCATTGAGCACAGCCAAAGTAGCAGCTCTGTGTCACCTGAATCCTATTCTTGTCAATATGCCTTGGAATGAATGCGGGGCAGAGAAGAGTCCTGTCCCTCACTGGCATCTCTGAAACAAATAACATGAAAATATATGTTCGGTCTAAATGCCCAGAATTTCTTTTTCTCTGAGGAGTGGATAGTCACCACAGCAAGCTGGGCTCCTTATAGCCATGAGGACTCCTGATCTTGGTTAACCTGCAGAGGACAGGATCAGATATCTGTGTGTGTCGCTTCATATATTCTAACTATGTCCTTGAACTGTGTCAGCTCTGGAACCTTTTCTCACGTCTCTTGTACAGATCACTGGAAGAATTTGAAACGCTAACCTGCCCTCTTGTCCCCTCAACACATTGTCCCAAGACAATTTGGTGGAAGAGACATTTCAGTTGCCCTCGGATATTTCATAACTTTAAATATTTTATAACAAATTAAATGTTAATTGTATGCTGTCCAGGGGAGAAAATCATTGTAGTATTCAATTAACATTTAATATATTAGCCATCAAATATTTAAATAGCCTCTATCCAACGGATGTATTTCTTCTGCATTATCTAGCTTAGCTTCCCACAGAACTTTTCACCAGGATGCAACAGCAGAATAACTTTAAAAGGATAGGGAGAAAAAAATGACATATCTGCCTAAGTTTTCTTGCTTTTGAAGTTTTCCAGCATAATATAGAAGCTCTGGATACTAGTGTGGGGTAGAACCAGCAAGCTGGTAGCCCCTGCAGTTCTGGTACGTCACCCTGAGTACAAGTCATGACATCTTTGAGAACTGGAGAGCTCTTAACTGTACAATTGCCTCCTTAAGTCATTTCAGGGCCTTTTCATTGTGCTGTGTGTCAAAATCAGCTTCTGTTCTCAGGGCCCTACATCTCATGGCTCCTGCTTACATTTCTAGTTTGGGTGGCTTTTACGTTTTCTCCCCTTGATCTGTCCTCGGTGATCACTTCTGTCAACCTCTTCTTTCACTGACAGGTTTGTCTTATTTCTTGTTACCCTCATGTGCTTTCAGTACCTTGCTATAAGGTCTGTTCACCAAGCTGCTCTTTTACTCTAAAAGCAGCAGAACTTCTCCCCATCCTCCAAAAAGAAATACAAAAATTTACTTGCTACAATAACAAAACATACGGTGTCTGTGGGGAGGAGATGATAAAATCAGGACTTGTAAAGCTTACATATAACAGATGTTGCCTGTTAGGGCAGGATGAGGCTGGTTCTGTGGAGCACTTTGTTAGCAAGATGTGCTGCCTGACTTCACAGGGTTAATACACAAAATAGAAACTGTGAGACAGGCATTGGCTGGGAGAGCTGTCTCTTGTGCCAGACTGATTGGGTAAATGACTTTGGGGGTCTGGTGTTAATGGGCCGAATATGAGAATTTGGGATATTGTTCGGGGACTTCAGAGTAGGAATCAGGTAGAAGATTTGCTCAGTGTCTTTTGTTTTGAGATGTGTTTCATCTCCATGGAGGGATAGCCATGTTTGCAAAGGTTGGCCTTGGTACTCTCAGTACAGTGGTACCCTTGTGAAGTGATGCTGCTGATTGTAGGAAGCTGGGTCACATTAGGAGAACTCTTGTAGAACCCTTCAAATGGAAAATCCTGTCTGGACCATGACTACAAGCCAATCATGTGGTGCTCTCCAAGATCCCAGATGTATTTCCCACATTCTTTGGATAAATCTATTTCTTATCTGGTTTTCAGTCTCTCACTCTGTTTCAAGGTGTGATGCTTGCATATGTTTCCTAGCTGGCTTGGCAGAGCTGAACATGGTATATTGTGCCTTGATGCAGAGCCCTCAGCAAAATGGACTAAGGAGATGGTGTACTTATTCCAGGTCTTTTTTCAGTTTTGGGGTCCACAGATTGAAAGTTGAAAATGATAGGGTCAGCTACAAGAAAGATTCGGGGATGGGAATACTCTCATGTGCAGAAGAGGCATTGACATTTTTATCTATTTAGCTTATCAAAGCAAAGGATCTTGATTGTGGAATAAAGCCAACAGGGAAAGAGTTTGTCTCATCTAAGACAGCTCTTTAGTGCTTAAACATGTGAAGGGAACTGAGAACAGGAGATGGAAGCTAGACAAACTGGGAATGGAAATAAGGCACAGCAGAGTAATGAGCTATTTGGAAGAGATCTGTCAGGAGCATGGAATTCTATCAGCACTCAAGTCTTCAGTCCAATCCTGTCAGCCTTCTACGTGGCCTGCTTGGTGTGAAGAGAAGTTGAGACTCTGATGTAGGAGCTGTAGGTGGAGATTATGACTTGTGCTCTGCAGGAGGTCAGACTGGCCCTGGTTGCTTCTACAGTCTGTATTTGGATAAAAAATGATGATACCTGTAGTTCTGTGCCCTGCCTCTCCTGTTCCTGGCATGATATGGGAACATAAGGGCATAGAGACTTCTGAGGCCATGGACCTTGGTGTGTTGCAATACTACAGTACTCTGAATATATACCATGAGAATTTGCCAGCTTTCTTGCTGGTCAGGTGTGCCAAGGTGCCATAGCCAAATGGTACCTAATTTAGGCCATATCCAGGTGGTCATGTCCTTAGCTCTTCAGTCACCCAGCACCAGAGACCCGTGCCCAGATTGTGACAGTCATGCTACAGGGGTAGAGTTTTTTCTGTGTTTATCTTGACCCTGTCATGGCTGTGAAGTTGAATCTCCTGACTTTATACTGCTGTGCCTGCTCTTCCCTTCCAGGGACAAACAGGGTGCTGAAGAACAGTGTGGGCTCTGGTCTCTTTCGAGAAGCCCACAGTGTAAAACACTCTTGTGTAAACACAGCTAATCTGAGGTTAACTCCCTTTGCCTCTCCTTCTCTTACCTCTAGAATAAATTGCCCACATATCTTCCTGATGGCCTCTTTAAAGCAGAACAGATCAATTATATGGAAATATATATGTAGTACTCTGAAATAACAAGCCCTTGGAAATACCACACCAAGTCTGCGATGCTGTTTGCAGAACATGGAGCTAATTGGTGTGAAACCTCTATTTACAAACAGTTTATCTCCTTGCCTGTAGGTTTCTGGGAGGGAAAGAATAGGGGTGAAAGGAGGGGTCTGCTCTTTTGCAAAAAGTGCTATTTCTGTGAGAAATCGAATAGCAGTGGCTGTTCTGGCTTTCATACAGTCAGAGGTGTTTCTGCTCTAGACTCAAGTCCTAATTCTTTTACTCACCTGTGCAGTGCTATATGTGTTATTCCATTTTCTTGAGATCTAGTACTTTGGTATCTGTATGTATGAAGAAGGCTTAAGGTGGCTTTTAGAAGCTCAAGAACTTCTTAAAGGCTTGAATAAATATAACTTTAGTGTTTCATGTCTCCCTCGCTCCTCTGATGGGACATGCTTGGCAATCTCTTTGTCTCATCCCTTGTAGGGTGAAGCAGGAGGATGGAAGATTGTGTTTATGCTCAGTACTCTTTCCCACTGGGAATGAGGGGAGGAAGATTTGGGATTTAGTTGATAAGCAGAGAACTGAGGAGCCTGAAGCATTATTGGGAAGCTTGCTTGTTTGGAGAAGGTGCATGTGGGGAGGGGTACTTAAAGCAGTTTGCACTGCCAGCTATATCTCATTACTAAAACTGAAGAAAACATTTGACACTGTTTTGGGGCAAGACTAGGTGCAGGAGCAAGGAGCAGTCATGAGAACTGCTGTAACAGGGAAAATTGTGTGTTACTTCTGTAAGTCTCTGTGTTGGAAACAATGCAGGCCATTTCCTGGTGACAGATAAAATCTTTGATAGTTTCAGGAGCCCTTGCCAGAATTTGACCTTATTGAGAGGAAAAGCATTTGGTCCCTGGCTTTCCCTTCATTTATCCCTTATTCCTCAGACTGTGGAAAGCAGGTTGGGAGAGCCTCTAGCCTGTTCTCAGTAGGGAAATGTCCAGTTTCCTGTAGTGTACTTTCTTGCCTTTTGGTTAAAGAGCTAGGAACCATATTTTTTATGTTCATCACCTTGGAAGAAGAGTCTTGTGGAATAATTTTGTCTATTTTTTTTTTTTTTGAGATTCGAGGAATGAGAAGGGTAGACCATAGATCTATTGGGATCAGTGTGAGAAAAATTATGTCCAGTCCTCCAAAGTGTGCTACAGCTATAGTTAGAAGACAGATTAAGTAGCACATTAATATCTTGTATGGATGTTAGTAAGACAGGTAAAACCACAAAGTGCAAGGCAGGCTACTAGAGCTGCTATCTCCATTGCTGGCAGCTTTGGGGCTTCCCCAGTCTCATCTGTGATTGATTCTCTGAGACTGCTCTTGTATTTGCTTTTTTCCGTATTTGTTCTCAAGCTCTCTGTCTGCTTGATCACCCCTTCACTGTCTCTTGGTTTGGTGTTGGTGGTTCCAACCTTCTTTTTCAATGGCTTTAGTCCTGAGGAAGGGATCTAGGGTACTTCCCTTATGCAGGCCAGCACTCCCTTTGCTGGAGTGATGTCCATCAAAGACAGACACTAGTTTGGCTGCAATGGCCTGCAATGCTCTTTTGTTTTGATCCTGCACTGCTTCCTAAATGCATCCTTTCAGCCTATACCACCTATTTTCCTCCAAATTTCCACAATATTAGCACATCCATCCAGCTGGGGAAACCCAACACTTTTTTTTTTTTTTTCACCTGGGCTGTAGAAGAGACCTGCCTGGTTTTATCCCTCAGTCTAGTTTCACAGCTGTACCCATGTTCTCAGCCTAACCATATGCTCTGAGCTGTGAAGACACTTCCTCCCATCTTTGTTTTGTCTTTTAGAACTGCATCATCCACAGCAGAACTGTGCCTTTCCACTCTGTGCAGCATCTGGCAAGCTGAAGGCACCTGGCATACTGTCAGTACTTAACAGAAATTAAATAGTAGTAATACAAAGATACCTAGAGAGATTAGAGACTTAGTACGAAAACAAGTGAAGAGTCAACTAGGCAAAAATGAAAGTTAATGCACCTGGCAGTGATGGGAATGTAGGAAAATGGAGCCCTCTATGAATATTTAAAGTGTGTAAACACCAAGTGGAGAAGGGATTAGTTAATGTGTGTTGGGCAGAGCTAGCAGTGATGGGAAGAAATACAAATGAGGAAACCCTTATGGTGAACTCATTGAGCTCTTACACAGTTTCCAAAAGGAAAGGCTAGGAGTTACTTTGCCTGGGATGCAGTAAAAATATAATAGCACACTGACTGAAATTCTGGGACCAGTCAAGTCAGTGAGGAAATTTGTTCTGACACAACCAAAGACACGATTTCCTCCCCAGATAAACGTGAAAGTGAATTGGCAGAAAAATCGACCTGTGATTGAGTGTTTGCTGTTTTCGGAGCTGTTTTGATAGTTTCCTGCCTATGCAATGTATGATGGTGGCTTATGAGAACAGATAAACATAAAATACCAAGTATGGCATTATACATAAATAAGACCAGTGTTTTACAGTTCATGGCATTGTTATTCTACATGATCACAGCATGCAAACATCTGCAGAGTATGCAAGTAATATATGAAGGTATTTAGTATGAGCACCATATAGATTCTTGGGGAGTTGATGGGCAACAGTAGTTTTCAATCTCTTTTAGTTTGCAAATCCCTACAAAATTTCCGGAGATTGAGGACCCCTGAATGGTGAATTAACATAGCAATGTATCTTCTTTATTTTTATAGAAACTGTAAATATATCTTGTGGACTTCTAAGGGACCAAAATCGGAATGTAAAAATTCTGTCAGGAAGATATCTGGATTGTATTCAGATGTTATAGATGTTTGTAAGGAAATTTTACTTAGCTATATTTTGATGTAATTACTATTTGGTGGGTTTTCAAGTGCAACTCTTCCAGTGTTGGGAAGCCTTTCTTTGCATAAAGAGCTCAATGCATATTGAGAACAGCCTGAATTTGCCTGCACTTCTTTTTACAGTCTCTAGACTGAGTCTCAGCCTAGACTTTATCTTCAACAGGAAAGTTAGATCAAAGCAGCAGCCAATCTTGGCTGAAGGTCAGTGATCTCAGCTGCTCATCACCAGAAGATCCCCCTTTGTTGGCACAGCCACCCTTGGCAAAACTGATAGCTGGGGTGTGATTATTCATGTGTTTGTGTCAGGACATCAGAAATTACAATTGCAGCAATAAATGAGATGTTGGTCTTTGTGACTTTTTACTCCCTGGCTGAGCCCACATTAAGATGTGTGGGTTGAACAATCCAGCTGAACACAGTTTTGTTATTTTGTGGTTGGGGTTTGTTTTTGTTTTTTCTCTGCCTGCTAAATAAATCTTTGACGTGTAGTGGTCTTGAGTGAGTTCTCTATTCCCATGTGAAAGGGGAAGCAGCAGGTAGGAAGTAGCAATTGAAAACTCCTGGCCTGGAGAGATCAGAGTATGGTCTGCAGCTTTTGAGGGGCATCATGACAGATGGCAACAGAAATGGAAATTTTGTCCTGAAGGCGGTTTTGACATTTCAAAATTTTATGTTGTCAAACTGGGATGAAAGCCCCAGTTGGGTTACTGGCTTAATTTGTGAAACACACATTCAGTATTTTTAGTTTAATTGCAACATAAATATTTTAAAGGTATCTGAAATACTTTGTGAAATATGTATTTACAATAAAAACTGTTTTGATAACATGGAGTGACTCTTTACACAGCCAGTATATTCATGCAGACACTGCACAGCTCAGTTCTGTCAGATCACTTTTTCTGATAGAAGACTATGCTGTTTTTAAGATTTCAGTTGAGGAATATAAAGCTCCTGGTCACTTGAGAAAAGGAATAATAAACATGTTACAAAAAGAAAGGATTTAGCATTCCAATATCATACTTACCAGCTCAAAATGAGGGTATTTTAAGTATTTGTTTAATATGACACCTATTCTTTCTTTTTAATGTTTTTCTACTGTCTCAAAATGTGACACCCTCTAGTTTAAGGGACAAAGTCCTAAGAAATGCTAAAAGCTGCATATTGAAATGTAAAAACAATTACACTGGAAACAAGGCAGCTTTTTACAGTGGCAGTACATTGGCCATGGAAGTTTACTGAGGAGATTTGCTTAATTCTACTTCCTCTGGGATCATTCTCTTGAGTTTGGGTGTCTTTCCAACAGATATTTTCTAGCATACCCTCATGTCTTGAACTTGATTGTATTTGCTTGCATGTAGTGGTAGAGGAAGGTAAAGTCCCCTCACCACTGATACTGTCTGAAATTCAAATTTCCCTGTGTAGGGAAGGGAGCCCATACTATAATTAAATGGCCCAGTGTCCCACACTGACAGCGTAATGCTGATGAGCAGATTAAAACTGCTCTAAGGCATTGCTGGGGGCACATGGAGTAGAGGTGAGATTACCACCAGAGTTTTTGTGGTAAAAATGTCTTAGTGCTGTGGAATTAATCTTAAGACTGAAGTTGTGATATGGCTGTTACCTGTGCAGAGCACAAAATAAGGGAGGGAATGGCAAGGGTTTTCCTGGACTGGTACGGAGGTCTTCTCTTGCAGTGGGAATGATCGATCACATCTTGACTAGTTGAACTCTTTGTTAGTCATTACAGCTCAAGATCACATAAGTATTTGAATTTTGCCAAGCCAACAGAATATATTCTCCTTCTCCTGGACAAGGTCAGATAGCTACATGGCCTTGTCTCCTTGGACTGACCTCCAAGACTAAACTGCATTACGTGTTTCCACTGTTATATCTTTTCAACAATTCAAAATTACGTTACTCTCACGAATTAACTGAGTCCCTGCCCCTGTCCTTGCCCCTGGCTCCAGATGGATTTTATCATTTAATGAAGCTCAATACATTTTTTCCCAAGTTTTATCATTTATTATTAATTTTAAACCTCTTTTTTTTGGGTTCAGGGAGATTGTGAGGTTGCACAGTAAAGCCATACTGTATTTATAAACCCACTAAAAATTTACAAACAGAACATAATGTGCATATCACTACATTGGGGAATCACAAAACACTACTAAATAATTAGATTGGGTATTATGAAGACACAGCATTAACTTTTTAGCTGGGAATGGAAAAAAGCTCCCTTTGTACTAATTATTACTGTTATTGGCATTGTAGCTGAGCTCAAAATGTAAGTTGGGCTCAGAGCTCCATTAGGTGAGGTGTTGGATAAATTTTGCAGAGAGAGAGAGAAGACTGCTGATGTGCTTTACTCTGTGGAAGTGCTGATGAATTGCAATCATGGAGACTAATTAAAGCATCTGGATGGATAGATAAAATGGACATAAACCAGATTTAATTGATGGAGAGCAGAGGAGGGTTTGACAGTTAATTAATGTTTTTAATCAGTTGTGGATTTACAGGAGGAAAGGAAAAGGAGGAGGCTGATGGGGTCTTAGCCCTTGCTGATAGCAATACCTTGTGCATGGGAGTGCCTGGTGTCACATGGAGAGTGCCCAGACACCCAACTTCTCCTCTCCACTCTCATCATGGATGCACTTGACCTCAAGGCTTTTTATGTACATATTTTTCCCACCTCTTAATTTGCTGATCCCTTATAGTTTTGAAAGATGTCCAATCACCTTTAGGAAATTCCCATGTCTAGATCCTTACAATGCACATCAGATACAGAAACAGAGCAAGGCCCTACAGGTTTGCAGACCACAGTTTGAGAACCACTGGTCTGAAAAATGGGAAGTATTAGACATACTCTGGATATAGCCCTTAACATTGTTCTGCCACTTGTGTGTTATAAGTCCTGAATATTTGTCCCTAGACTGAGGTCTGTTAAGGTGAAGGATATAGTGAGTAAGAATATATGTGGTCTCCAGGCTTTCAGTGAAAAAGTTATTAATTCTCTGCACTGCTGTGAATGGGGGGATCTGTATTTTTAATGGGCTTTTCACAAATTACAATCTTCCCAATCTCCAATAGGAGGGATGGGGAAACCATTGCAGCAGGTATTAATGCAAGAGGGTTTAATCTTATCCTTTTAGAACATAAACTAAAATGTGTCTTACATATGCTAACATACTGCTGCCAGTGCCAAGCTGGGCTTTTGGAGATATGCATGCACACTAGAGAGCTTTATCCATTGTTTGTCATATTCAGAAGAATGCTGATTTTCAGTGGAAAAAGCCCGGTATTGATTCCAAAGGATAGATATAATCAATAACAATTGCAATGTGGCAATTACATGCATGACTCCAAGTCCTGGCTGGTACTGACACATCCCAAAAGTGCTTCATGAGGTTCTACAGTACTGCCATGCTATGGGGAACAGCAGAGGGATAAAAATGGGAAATGAATTGCCCCAAATCACTCTTACATACAGACTGTGAGGAGGGACAAGATCCAAAAACTGGGATGCACTGTGCATTGTGGAAAGTCCTTGCTATTCAAACCAGGTATGGCCTGATCCTTCAGGGTGTCTCTGTGATGTGCAGAAGAGCATTGCAGAGATGCTTGACTGGGTACTAACCAAGATCTCCCTGGAAAACAGCGCATCCCATTGATACAGGATTTATTGTTCTGGGACCCCGTTGTAACAACTGCACAACACTGTACCAAGCTGAAGTACCACATCAGCTGGAGATAGCTTGGGGGAGCCTAAAATGCCTTTGCAGAGAAGGCATAAGGGTATTAGATGTCTAGAGCCTTTCTTATGACAATCAGTCTTTGCCACTAAGGGAGGGGTGTGTGTGGGTGGCACTTTACCCAGCAATTGTGCTTTCAATTTCTGCAGCTTTGTGTAAAGACTGAAACTTGTGCCTGCTCTCACTGCAGAAGTTGCTTTGATTGTGTGTTTGGGACTGACCCAATGATTCCAGCAGCTTGCTGGAACTGGGCAGTGCTCAGAGGTGGTATAAATGATGCTCTAGGTTACCTGGCAGCAACCTAGTGTAACTTACAGGAACGTACAGTCAGAGAATAAATGATGCAGGAGCAAAGGCAGCTCAGTGAAAGGTGTAAGACAAAGTGAGAGTGGGAGGTTCTTTATCTTAATTCTACTTGGTAGTTGCTTTTCCATCTACCCAGTTCTATTGGCCTGTAAATTACAACTACTTATCAACCAGAGGTAAAATGCAATATCATTTCAGTCACTTTGAGTTTGACCCAAAGTGTTTATATCCATGAAAAAAAAATGAATGATTGCCACTTATTTATTTTTACAAAAAATGATAGGCCATTGTGGAGGAGAAATCAGCCTCAGCTGACATTCACAGCTGTTCTTTTATGTGGGAGGCAAGCAGAGTGAAAATAGTATGCCACTCATGTTCTGTTGGACAGTATTTTGGAATATACAGTTAATCTGCTCAAGGGGGAAAAAACATGGGGAGAATGCACTGCTTAGCAATAAAATACATCAATACACGCAACATCACCACATCAATATACAGTGATTAAATTTATAGCTGTAGCTTCACAGTTGTTCTGCCTGAAAACCCCCAGGGTGGCCTCAAAATCCTCAGCTTCTGATCCAAACTGGTGATTCCATGGTGCTTTTGTCATTCAAAACGCCCCCAGTTTTCTTCACGTAACAACAGATTTCTCACATACCCAAGTTAAACACAGGAACATCAGAATTCTTCCCAGAAAAGCCCCAGTTAGGGAGGGTATCCTATCCTTCAGTGATCACCTAAGCAAAAAAAGATTAAATTGTTTACAATGGGTATCCTTAAAACTACCTGGAGAGAGGCAGGAAGCAGCTGTTCTCCTGTTCTCTGCCTGTTGAGGATTCTTTATTTAATCTGTTGGGGCCTTAATAACTGCTCTAGAAATACAACAAGCATCAACACTCTCAGCCAAGGCTCCTTTTTTTTTTACATATTTGAGTTTCTGTCTGCACTGGCTGAGATACATGATAGGTACATTCAGGCCAGCTGTTAAAATCCTTAAAAGGAAGAAATGTGCCTGATGTTGTGGGAACTACTTTTAAAAAGGGTGACAGGTGGGGGATTAACAAATGGACAAAGTCTTTTCCAGGGCTACCAAAGTCTGTCTGTGGAAGTGTCATATGCCTCAGTGCTCTAATTTTTTTTTCTTCTAGGATAGCTTTTTCTTTCCCTTGCCTGTAGATGGATCCTGGGTCTGACAGCTGTGTATCCTAGACAGTCAGAGATTCACATCAGCCTCTTGAATTTAGATGCCATAATCAGTGAAGTCTTCGTAGCCTCTGGTATCTAGCTGGGCACTCAAAATCAGGTTACTATGGGGAGAAAAAAAAAATAAAAAAGACCAGCCTGAGATTTCACAAAGAGAAATTTGTCAGTGTGGCAGTTCAAAAGCATTTGGGCTTTATCTGAAATTGTAAGGAAAAGTCAGGAGGTGAGTAAATTACCTGCACAAACTCTGTCTGGGATGAATTCACCCTGGGAAGCGAGAGCTCCAGGACTCCATCCTGTACTTTACTCATTAAGTCTGTGCCTAGAACAATAGTTTAAAGGGAATATGCTAGTTGCCTTAGCCATGTCATGGATCTCTTTGTGGTCACTGATTTAGGGCTGCTTCAAGTGTTCTAGACTGTCAAAACAGAAGGTAGTCCAAGGGTTCTTTAGCTTAAAAAAACATAAATTTAAGCTTTCAAAATAATGTACCGAAAAGGGAGGTTTGTGCCTGTCACATGTGAAAAAGAACAATTGCTATATCTTCTGATCAAAGATGAGCTTGCTGCAAAGGAATTATAGCTGATTCCATCTATATTGACTTTTATAAAGCATCCACCACTGTAGAAGCCAAGCTAGGAAAGATCTGATCTATAGATATATATTCATGCATTGTTTAAAAAATTAAATACAAGCCAAAATAGATGTTCTGTGAGGCAGAGGCAAATTTTCTGCTTGAAAGCAGCAATAAGCTTCTTATTGTTTACTAAATATTTGTACTGGATTTTCAGCAGAGAGATCATAAGCAAGAGATACAAGTAGAAAACAAACAATAAAGTGAGAACATACAACAGAAAGCAAAGCAAATCATCACATTACAGGATTTTCCAGAGCACAAATGATTTTCATGTAAAAAGCAAGTCCTATGCTGTGTGAGATAAAGAAATGTTTAGCATAAACCTGGATCACTGACACTGGTAGCAGAAATGGATGCTAGAATGAGCTGACCAAATTTTTCTGCCTATCTTCATACCCATGGAATTTAGCCTGCAGTTCCATAATTCTATCTAAAGAAGTTTTTGTTGGGTGGTGATTTGTCAACCTTCTTGATGATGCTGAGCCAAGGTATGAGCTGGCACTCTCCCAGGTGGTTTAAGAGGAGGAGGAAGCTGAACTCACCCTTCCCTCCCCGCCCTGTGCAGGCTGGCAGCTGTGGCCTACTAAGTGCACTCCTTAGTGCTGATTGCTTGTCTTGCTTGATAGTCATGGTCCAGGCTGTGCATTATTGAGTCTGCAGATCACCAGGCTTTGGGAAAATGGACTGGAACACAGTGTGTTCACCAGAGTACTGGGCACACATATATATGTGTGTGTGTGTGTGCGTGTGTGTGTGTGTGTGTGTGTGTGTGTGTGTGTGTGTGTATACTAGCTATACCCACCATACATGACTTTAATACCCTCGGATGTCCTTTCTGCTCCCTTGCTGGAAATGGCTGGAGAGTTGGCAGAATGAGACATGTGCCTGTGCTCCAGTGGTTGCAGCTCTCATCTGATGTATTAGCACGAACCCACCCTTCATTGGCAGTTTATGCTAATACACCAGCCTTAGCTAGAGCATTCAAGGTGCAGACACATGTTTTTTTTCTACTTTCCCTGCTGTTGGGGAAGTAACTTCTGGCAGAGGAGCAGGGTAGACAGCTGGGGAGAGGTAACATCTTAAATCACATCAGCTAGTCTCTTTGGAGCTCGTCTATCAAGTACATTTGCACATTCAGGATGGGTGCAAATTGGCTCTGTTTTGCCTGGGACCATCAGTCATATTAAGGACAGCCTGGGACAAGGGCATGAAGTTCATCGTGGAGTATGTCTGCCTCCACGTTGTTTGTGTGTTATTCCTCACCACCTTTCCTGTCCTTGGCAGGGACTGAGGTCCCTAGGCTTGGTGACTTTCTGCACCCCTGTTAACCAGTGAGTGAAGGCTGGGGTGTGGAGTCAAGCCCTGCTGCTCAGCTGTTAACATTCCCCCAGCACGGTTTCAGAATGTGGGAGCTAGCATTCCCACTGGCAATGCCTGGCCATGATCCAGGAGATGCAAATACAAAGCCTGGAATGTGCTCCTTGGGGATGGGTGTGTTTCAGCCTGGTGGCTGAGTGAAGGGACTGTTGTGGGACCTGCCCACAGGTGGGTGGGCATCACTATCCCATCATCTCTCCTACCAAAACTGTGGCCTGTGGGAACAGGGAGTCTGGGGTTTGGATGATTGTGGCTGGCAAGATCACTTCTCTTGCCTTCAGTTCTCACAAGGTTTTCCTGATGGCATCTTGCATCAACCTGCGCTGTAGCTTCCTAGATAAATTCATGCTCAATTCTATCTCTGCAATTTCCATATCATGTTTATTCAGAATAAGTTGTTTTTGCTTCTCTCAGCCCTGCGGGGTTAACCTGTCTTATGAAATTCAAATGTCCTTCTCTTGCTTTCTGCCTTGTAACACTTCTTTCTTTTCCTCCCACCTCTTCGTTGGCTTCATGGACTGTGCTAAGCTTGCAGGAGATACCAGAGGGCTGAGAGGGAGAAGTCTGCCCTAGACGGCTCCAAAGCCAAACCCAGCCCCTTCAATATGGGCTGCATTCTGCTGGATTGTGCAGTACTTTTAAGCACCAGCATTACACAAAGCTGAGCACCCATTACTAAGGAACCTTTTTTCTGATTCCGCTCTGAGGAATAATACACCAGTGGGCCAAAGATCCAATACAGAAAGCATTAAGAAGATAGGAATTTATCCATCAACTCAGCAGTTTTCAGAGTTGTACTAAAGGAGGTTTCCTATTTAAGGGAGTATTTTATCTCTCTGTTAATGCCTAATGTGTTGAATTGTTATACAGGGTTTTGCTATCACAAAATAAGATGATAATGACAATTTCTGCCTGTGTAGCCAATGATTCTTTGTACTACTTACAGATTCTTTCATTCCAGGATCTTAAAGCTCTTTATGCTTTAGCTCTTTAAAGGACCCTATTTGCTTAGACTTCCAAATCCCACTAACGGAGTGCTTAACTCATAGTAGATATTGTAAAATATTAAATATTTGAAAATTTCCATCCAATGTCTATTAACAAATAAGTTTAAAATTGCATTATTCCCCCTCATAACAGCATGGAGGGCTGATAACAGATAGAGAATCAGGGTTCCAGAATGTATTTGTTCTTATTTACAAAGGGAAAGAGGCTGGATTTGGGTTATTTCCGTGTTACTTTACAATACATGTTGGAAGAGCGTGATGTGTCCTGTAGTGGAAGCAAGGTGATAGGAGTGCTCTCACAAGCTATCATGCATCACAGCAGAGGTAAACCAGCCAAGGTCTATGACCCAGTGGGAAGAACAGTGGCCTTGAACCCCAGGTGTACAGCACTTGACACAATTGTTGTGTTTGCTCCAGGCTTGGCTTCAAAGGAAATGTTTTGTTTTTTCTTTTCTGTTAAACAACCTCTTTCACCCCCTCCCTTGGAATTTCTTCTCATTGGAACATCAGGGCTTTGACTTTTACTAGGCTGAAGGCAGAAAAATAGTTTTCTTCACACTAGTAGACATGTCATCTCTAGCCCAGCTCCTTGCAGGCTCTGGGTGATTTGAGCATGTAACATGCAAATGTTTTAAAAAGCAGTACAAATAGTGAGCTAGGAAAATGAAGAGAGAAGACTGAGTGTCTTAGCAAAAACATTTAGGTTCATTGTCACTTTTCCACTGTGTGAGGAGGCCTTGGCACAAGGGAAATACAACTGAATGTAGTTTTAGTCTCTCATGTGACTGCAAAGAATCAGAGTATTCCAAATGTTAGCAAGGAGCTTTACTGCTTTATTTCCAGTTGTGCACAGTGCCCAAATCCTCATTTGCACGAGCAGCATGCTGAAGGCAATCTTGCCCTGTGCAGCATACGCTGTGACCTTGCCAGATACTGAGGTCATGCAGCTGCTCTAGCAGGTATTTAGCAGCCTACAAGGTTAAGTTTGACAATTGCACCTCGTGCCCTGCTGTCTGACTGCTCCTGCATGCTGCACTCACCTGCCTCCATGGATAAACCTCGTCTTCCCTGATTGCGAGATTCAAGTTTTCACCTGGAAAAGACCAAAGGTTAATGTGGTAACAGAGCAGAATGGTTGTTATTTGGAGTAGATAACAAATAGTTCTGTGCCCGCTGGTGAATTGCTTTAAAAATCTTCAATGAAGGGGAAATAGTGAAATGGTATTCTGTAGGAATGCAGTTAGAGATTGAGTGGTTCATCTGAATCAAAATTTTTACATTTCCAATGGTTCTCTGTATCCTGGATTCCTAAACAAGCGTGAGACAGGCAATCATTCTGTCTGCCTGCATGTCAACCTGTCAGTTCTGATCTCCTCTGGTATCAGCTGGCTGCTTTCAACCACATTTCCTAACAGGATAGGTGATGAAAAAAAAAAAATTCCTATAAATACCAAGGAAATTAGTGTCTGGGCTAGGGAAACAGACTTAAATGAGTGCTCTGACTGGGAGGAAAGATGATGGTGAGAGCTGGAGTGTAACTTACCCAGTGTGGCCTGTCAGCTGGCTGATGAGCACATGCATAGCTGAGAGCAAACCCAGCATGAGCTGCCTCTTGTACTGGCTTTGGCCAGGTAACCATGGGGATGCTGCATAGCTGTACATGCAGGAAGCAGGGCTGCTGCCCTTTAGGACCAAGAAATGTTGTAGAGACTAGATGGACTTAGATACCAGAACATTTTAATCTCAGATATATGCATTTTTATGAGTTACACAACTTCTCTGTTCAGTGGGAGAGATGACAGGATGGGTCAGAGGAGAGAATTTGGATAGGTCAGCGTAGCAGCTCCAACTGTGCCGTGATATTCCCATTGCTGAGCGGTGGGGGCTCTTGGGCTCTGTTCATGGGTGTCTCCAGGTGCTGTCAGGTATAGGTTTTGGTAGAGATTTACCAATGCTTGATTAGTCCATACAAATTCCCTAAATGTACACCTGTCTATTGCCACTTGCTGGTGCCACCAATCTGCTCATCTGGACAAGTGGGTCTTGACATGATCTTGCTTAAGTTCGTCTTCTTAAAAGGAAGTTGTTGCCTTATCCCATCAGGTTTAGTCGTGTTCATAGGCTAACATCACTGTCAGCTAGGCCTAACTTATGCACGCTGCTGCAAGGAAACACAGGGAGAGAGTACAAGTAAGGTATGTGCAAAGGAGAACAGCAAGAGGAGAACCATGTGACTTTGGGTTAGGTGGGACCTTGGACCAAAAACGTGAGAAATGAGAATTGCTTTGGATGTTTCCTGCAAACAACTTGTTAACTCCAATGTTCTTGAGAAGCAATGTGCACTCAAACCACTGCTATGTGCCTGCAACCTTAAATTCACCTTAGTGAAGTTTCTCTGTGTGCACTGGTTATTTATTACTGCTAGAACACTGTGGATGCCCAGGGGATTTCAGTAGCATGGGGATATGATTACACTCAATAATAAAAATAATGTGCTGTAATAAATTTGTCATTTAGGGTAGAAAATATTGACTGTTAATAAAATTACCTGTAGTATGGACTAAATTATTTTAGTACTATTAAAAATTCCAATTGCCAATTTCATGGAGACGCAATTCCTTTTACTGTGGATGGAGGAGCTGATGGGTAGATGGAAGCAAATGGAAGCAGTAGAAAAAGGAGGGTAACTGCAAGGCAGGGCCTGAAACTGTCACAGGGGAAACTCAAGAAATAGCAGCGGCTGTGTAGCAGAAGGTCATATTCATGGTGGGGAGAACAATCACATTTTTGGAGGGCAAGAGCCAAAACTGGGCAAAGTGCCAAGCATGGAGCATCCTTTGATCAGAAATGTTCTTCTAGTGTGATTGGGGAAAGAGCTGGGGGAGTCCCTGGAGGGTTTGGTGTCAAGGTTTATCCTTTAAGGCCATCTCCAGTCTCCTCTGAGTTTCTTTATTGACTCAACAGGGAACAGGGGAATGGAGAATTTAAAGTCTTGGTTGTTCTGACCTGTTAAAACCAAGCCTTGAGGGGAGAGACCACACAGAAAAGTAAAGCAAATGAGAGAACAAGAGGCATAGTTTGGGGCCACGTGGGAAAAGGATTTGATAAGGAAGTTGGCCAAGAGCAGAGAGCATGAAGGTTCTTGTGCTTGGACTCGATTTTAAAAGTCTTTTTCAAAGCCTAAATGATTCTGTTATTCTACTAGTAGAATAACACTTGTAGGGCTGCATGCTGCTTTCTGCTCCTGAGTGGTGGTGTTGCCAGAGAAAGGGCAGGGGATGTGAGAGTCCTGTTGCCACCCCTGCTGAGAACACTCAGCTGTCTGACAGAAGAGGAGATGTTGGAAATCCATCTAAAAGGAGAATTGAGAGGGAGCAGGAGGTCACTGGGGATTTCTCAGCAGGGAAGACTGGACTATATTGTCCGTAGGGACTGAACTAAGCAGCAGTCAGGCACAAAGCAGAGTAATTGCAATTGAAGAAGAACCCAAAGGTGAGCAGGGGGTATGGGCTGACTGTGTCTCTAGGTCTGATTAGGACTAGGAAAGAGGGAATGCAACCAAAAAAAGAAAGTGAGGTTAAAGGGTGTGAGAGAAAATGGACAAAAAGTCTTTCCTCAACGTCTCAACACAAGAAATGTGGGAAATGACTAAGCAGGAAGATCTCATGCATGAAAACAATGATGATTTAGTTGGCATTACAGAAAGCGGGTAGGATAATGCATGTGACTGGAATATCAATAAAGGAAGATACGATCAACAGCAGAGGGAAGAAAAAAACTAGGGCAGAAGAAAATGAGGTTGTATAATGATGGATCAAAAAGGTAATTCAGATTTTTTTCTGAAGCAATTTTTCTCCTTTGTGTAGAACTTCTGACCTGACATTCCCATGAGAATCACACCCACTATATTTTAAGATAAAAAGTTAGCCATAAAAAGAAAGCTTTATATTTTTTTTCTTTTAAAATGAGATATTCATTAGAAACATGTTTCCTTTTTAAGCTATCCTGTAAGCATGATCTCATAGTTACAGCATGATGAACAGAGGGTCAGTGTGCCTCCAGCAGATATAGGACAAAAAAGTTTGTCATCCTCTGAAACAGTGAGTTGAGACTCCCTCTAACCTTTTGAAACAACCAGGATAGGATAAACAGCTCAGCTTATCCCTTCCTCTGCAAACTGATCACAGAATCACAGAATCATTAGGTTGGAAGAGACCTTTAAGGTCATCCTGTCCAACTCATGCCCCAACACCTCAGCTAAACCATGGCACCAAGTGCCACATCCAGTCTTTTTTAAACACCTCCAGGGATGGTGACTCCATCACCTCCCTGGGCAGACCATTCCAATACTTCATCACTTTTTCTGTAAAAAACTTTTTACTAATATCCGACCTATATTTCCCTTGGCACAGCTTAAGACTGTGGGACTGGGTAGGAAGTGGAATACTTCTACCTATTCCACCCTCAGTGTTAGATGGGCAAGTCATTGCTGCTTTTGTCATGATTAGATGGTTCAAATGTTATTGATAAGATTTACTGAATGCTCCGAGGATTCATGAAGAAGTGTTTTGAAAATTCATTGACATTCTGCAATTATCTTGGCATGGTAGACACTTTAAATTTTAACCTGACCTTTTTTAATAGGCACTGTGTTATGGGGTTAATTCCTCTGTCCAGAGAGCTTGGATTTTGAATTATTGAGGGATTAAAGATCCAAGCATTGCTACACACTTTAATTCATAAAGGTCCCTGTACCAAGAAGTTTCCAAACAGAAACAAAGCAGTGAGTCAAAATGTTAGATGACTTTGAAGGTGTGGCAACAGTCTTGTCTTTTTTTCCTGTTGCTGTAGTCTTTCCCGAAAAAAGAAAGGAAAAAAAAATGAAGAAATAAAAATGATGAGAGGTACTTCTCCATATAAGCGACTTCTCTCCAGGCATCACCACATTGAGATTGGCTCACCTAAAGCAAGGGACATAGAGCTTTTATTTCCATTAGCACCCTGAGAGCCAAAACTAGCCGTGGAGGAAGAAGCTGACCTCTTCTTATATCTGTGTGAAGCATCAAAATGAAAGGCACTGAGCTGCCCTGGCAGATTCCAACATGTCTTTCCACAGTTGATGTTTAAAATAAATGTCTTTATATGTATTCCCACAACGAAGTTGGTTTGGATCTATTGAGAAATGAAAGTGTTATTTTTGGGAAAATGACATTACATACTCTGGTTTACTCCAGCCAGAATATGTTGGAGTTAAATGAGGCAAAGAAACAGGCCACTGTAACATGAATATAACAATTGCACCTGCAAAAAAACCAATGAACTTTCAGTACTGAAGTGTGGCAAAAATAAATAAGGAGATGTTTTATGAAGTGGTCGCACATAAAAAAAAAAAAAAAGTTCAAAACTGTGAAGCCAGATCAAACTAGAAAAGAATGGAAAAGCTTTCAGGTATTTTAAAATCTAAGCATGAGGACTTTTTTATTATTATTACTGAAAAATATATTGGGGAAAAAAACCCCACTGCTGGCAAGGAAATATTTCATCAGAGATGCTCATACTCTGAGTATCCAGCAATTTATTTGTTTTGGGAAGAGATTAGAAAAATAATACTTTGAATGATGGGCTTCTGACCTGGTGGTCAGTTGGATCTAAGAAGGGCTGGGGAGGAGAAGTGTCTGTGGTGGGATGAAAGTTATGGTAGAGTTTTACTTGATCAGGCAAACAATGCCTGTATAACTCAAGAGTCCCCTTTTCAGGAGTGTGAGAGCTTCTGGAGCTATTGCCATATCCAAATTCAGATCCCAATCTAATGTTGCCCAGATCTGGAGGAATTTCTGCTGTCTGGACTTTCAGTTTAGTTCGTCATAGATGGGAGGCCAGTCCCATAATTTCAAAGAGTTTTTTCTGGCTGTAGTGACTTCAGTCTGCCCTTGCAGATGATAAATGGTTCTCTTTGCCCTGGTAGTTCTTCACTTTCTATTGCTGGGGAATCAGGCCCATGGTATTGGTTCTGACATAGCTCTAATAAGGATGCTGGAACTTTCTGCAAACCAATTATGGAGTTGATAGAAATGAATGCAAAGCTGTCCTCTAGTTTGAGCTGGAGATGGGGCATAGGGAGGATGGGAAAGTATTAAAAACACAGTCTCGTAAGCCCAAAGGCTAACAATATCAAGACAACTTAAAATACAAGGTAGATTAAAAAAATCCATTTGGCTGAAGGGAGGGTGTGGAAAGGAATTGTATAGAAAATGAACAAGCAAGGGAGATGGAATTTAACAGATAGCCAGCAGTGCACACCTCAAACCAGGGAGGGGAGGAAAGAGAAGCAAAATCAAATCACACTTGCTTGAGGCGGCAACGAAACAAGAAAAGGCCTTATCAAAACATCCAGAGAGGGAGAGGCATCTGAGAGTTTCCAAATGAGAAAGTGAGGCAGTGAGGAAGACAGGAGAGTGGCAGATATTTTCAAACACTTTCGCTCAATTTTCTTTGCTTCAGATGACATAATTAATCCTCCTGCAGGGATATTTTTCAATACCATTGACTGCTTAAGACGTTTGCATCCTCTCAACCTCTCCCTACCACCCATGGAGAGCATCTTGTGGATTAGCACCTCCTGAGAGGGTGCCCTGTTTGAGCCATGGAGCATTTGTGGGGTTTTGGGAGCAGCAGTCACAAGGAGAAATGCCAGAAGGTTGGAGCTGATATCTGCTAGTAGACCTTGTGCCTGTCCTGTGTATTTTATTCCATTCCTCTGGGATGGGTGACATTAAAGGATCAACAGGGATTCTGGGCAGGTTCTTTATTTCTTCTGTAAGCGTGAGGGGAAGCAAGTGGGTGACAGATACACTATCTCTTGATTAGGAATACAGAGGAAACTCTATTCAAAGCACTTTCCTCTATCCTCAACATATATATCAATATATAATACATATCAATATATACCTCCACAATGTATATATTATTTTTTTTTCACGGAATGGCAGCAAGGGAGCTTTTACCTCCCATTGATGAACAAGGGCCTTAAGACTATCCTTACAACTCAGTGCCTGACCTCAGTGAGACAATTCAGGTGAGCCTGGTGGCATTACCTTGCTGAATGAGAGCCTTAGATGATAAAAGTGAGTGCAGGAGATCTGTTATGCTTCAGTTTCAGTGAGGCAGCTGAGAAAATGTTGCATAATAGAAAGAAATGAGATGAATTCCTAACTGATAAAACATGCCATCTGAGGGCTTGGCAGATGAGAAACAGAATGAAATCAATGGGCTAAAGTAGAATAAGAAAGGCTTTTGCAAACAGATCAGAGCAAAAAGTAACAGTAGGGAGAAAGTAGGTCTATTAGTAAATGAGGATGGGAAAGAAATTAATGATGGCTCAAAAATGGCTGAGATTGAGAAGTTGGTTCTCTTTCACCCCAAAGCATCATGAACAAGATTAAAAAATAAAAAGAACAGTTTGAAAATGTAAAGGACACACTGTAAAATAGCTGTTAAAGAGGAGGTATGGGAAACTTGCAACAAGGTAATGTTGTAGGTCAGCTCTTCTGGGCCAGATACTGTACCAGGATGATTTGGCCTTACAGGACCCATCCAGTCCCAGTGAGTCCCAGCTGGGATCATTAGGCAGTCTCCAGAAAAGGCTCAGAACAGAGCTGGCAGATGTCTCTAGGACATGATCCATGTTTGGAGGAACCCCAGATCCTAAGAGATTTGAATGGAGCAGGCAGGGGCCATAGCAGAATGGTTCTAGCTAAAAGGGGACTTAAAAGATGAGAGTGTGCTGGTACAGAGAGTGGAGTTATTGGCAGGTCCTCTCAAGAATGGAGGGACTGACCAGCTGCCTTGCACACAGGCAAACAGCTGCACAACACGTGGGCTGGGATACTTAAAGTTGTTAACTTTGCTGCAATTCCGGCAATTATTTCTGAAAAGGCAGATTTGAGGAGATACTTAAAAGGCTTTATTTTTAAGAAAAGTCAGTGGCCTTCAGAAAATAAGTGATCCTGTAAGTAACTATCTTTTCAGTCTAATTTCTGTCTCTGGCAAAATAATAAAATATTTGGAAAATTACCAAGGAGTTCATAGACAATGAAATCATAAGCAATAGTGAGTGTGCAGAGAAACTCCATGGCCAAACTAATACATGTGCCTTTTGTAAAGAGTGTAAATTTGGAAGACAAAGGACACCTATAATGCACGTGGACTGCTGCAAAGTATTGGACAGCTTTAAATTCTATATCACCTTACAGGAATTCAGAGAGGAACATTGGAGAGTGAAAACTGTCCTTGGGAGCCTGAAAGCACGGCTTTATTAAACTGACAGCTCATGCAGCTCCAAGGAAAGTATCCTTTCCCTGGCCTGACAATATATTTGGGGAATTCTCCTATCTCTGCTCAAAATACAAACAAAAACTTGGGGCTCAGCTCTTTGGAAGATCCCCAGTGTTACCTGGCAACTTTCTCCCTCTCTTCCACTCCTGGAAAAGTAGCCCTGGAATATCACTGAAGAGGTCCCAAAATCAGTCTTGCTAAATGGGACTATGTTGCCCTTGCTGTGCTTTCCTAGAGCAGGCTTCTGTAACAAGCTCTGTGCTCTGAAGGCTGCTCCCATATCAGGATTTTGAATGTGCATGGGAGGCCTCTGAAAATGTTTTGACTCTCTTTCATGATCTTGACCTGCCAGCCACAGATGCTCCATGCAAAGCACGGTTGGCTGTGGCCACAATCCTTAGTTGGTTTGTAAATGATGCATCTGGCACTTGGATTGCGATGATAGCAACTAATGAACATAGTGAAATAAAAAGATTTATTTCCTTTCTTCCTGCCTGGACAGGAATGTTTTTCAGCTGAGCTTGTCTTTATAAATAATGCACTATTACACACAACTTCTATCTGTCATTTTAATTTGTTTCCTTTCACTCTCCTCCCCCCACACATGTTCCTCTCCCTGTGGACTTTTCTGTTCACTTTCTCTCTTTCCCCTCCAGAGTCTTCTGTGTAAAAATGAAAAGGAGGAAAAAAGCTTCAGCTGAAAACTGCTATTTGTTTATCTCCAAGCAGTCTGCCTGCTGTCCACATATATTGCTATTTTTTCCCAAAGGGAAAAATAAATCCTTTGGGGGAAAGCCCAAAACTTTTGGAGTTGAAAAACCTCTAAAAGTCCCTTTTCACAAAGATCTAGCTTGACAAAAGCCCTGCCACCTGGGGAAATCTCTCAAAGGCCCAGGCTCACATCACACCCTGATGGGCAACTGCAGGAGCCTGTGAAGGAAAGACTTGCTGAGATATGTTCCTCTTGCTCAAGACTCAAGCTACAACAAAAGAGAAGACAGGAGAGGGTTTTTCATTCTCTTGGTTTCTGGTTCATAGAGTAGTTCCTGACTTTCTCTTTAGCCCATTGAATATGAAACAAAAGGGCAGATAGCTTTTTAATGAATAAAATCTCATTAGTAACATTTCTGGAGCTCGGTTTAGGAAGAATAATCTAACCTGCATGGGCAAAAAATGCTTCTCTTCCATTTAGACCGTGTGGGGAGTGTGTCCAGCTCTTCCACGAGCATCCCAAAAGGACACAAGCATTTGATTAAAGATCCCAGAACCTCAGATGCTCAGCTGTAGAATTAGGTTAATAACATCAATTACTTGTATCTCTGTTTTTTGAGGGCCCAAGGATGTCTCTTGGTGTGCACTTGTCCCATACCTGGCACAATGGACCTGTGAGCACAGGTGAATAATTACAGAGAAACATTCTGGCAAAAGTAGGTTAGGGTGGAGTGGAAGAATTTATGATGGCTACAGAGCATTAGATAAACTTGCTCTATACAAGTATAAATACCTTTCAGACACGACATCTCAGTTCTGCCAGGATGGAGGGAATGAATGCTGATATTTGCAGCTTGCATGCAAATTTCTTTGCCTTATCCCTGAAAGAGCCAAGTTGCTGTCAGTACTGTCAGAAATCTGGTCACTTGTGTCTTAGTTACTCCCCAAAGTGAGAAGGCATTTTTAAGCGCCTCGTGATGTGTTGGTTTAGCCCAAAGCTGTTGTAGCCATGGGAAGCCATCCATGACTTAGGCTGGGGCAACACTAAAAATGTACACCTCTGGCAAGACCCGTTTTGAAAAGGTTCTTAAAGAAATTCTCATCTGTTCAGGCAATGTATTACCAGAACAGAAATGTTCTGCAGCGGGGCATGAGCTTTGCTGAAATTTGCAGCAGAAATGAGGCACAGATCTGCTGCCTGGTCAGTATGGCTCAAGCCATGACCTGCTGTCAGTGTGCCTAACCACTTCTCTTTTTCTCTTTTTCACCCAAATTCTTCTGCTGAGCTGGGTCGTTCTGGCTTTCCAGGCCCAGCTGAACTGAGACACTCAAGTTTTTTGTAGGTAGATTTTCCCTTCTGATTTCTGCTTTGTGAGGTCACCAGCCCTTCAGTGTTCTCAGCTCTTCAAGAGCTGTTCTCTTCAAGATACCCATCTATCCCTAGCTTCCAGGGCAGATGGATACCCCCAGGATCCAGTATTTGAGAGAGAGGGTGGAATGTCCTAAAATATTTCTGCTGTCTTCAAAATATTGATCCTCTCATGGTTTTACTGTTTTATCGTAAGAAAGATTTCTTACAAAAAGAGAAAAAAATAAAGTTTACAGTTTCTTGGGGCAGTGAGTAGGGAGGAGAACTGCTTTTCTGGCTTTCTTTAACAGTGCTCTCTATTATTTCCCTATCTATTTATTTCTGAACTTTTTATTGTTGGGCACACATGTCAAACACTACCAGGCTAAAACATCTAATCCTCTGCACCAGTGCCTGTGCTGCACATGTTTCAACCTGATGTCTGTATTTATGCCGTGAGCAACTAGCTGGTCAAGTAAACTACCACTTCCAGCTACGGAAGGCCAGGATGTTTTTGAAAGGGGACTGTTGGTTAGAATCAGAGAATCAGGGTACTTGGTGTTGTTGCTTGAGGAGAGCATTGGAAAGCAACTCACTTATTAGCTGCCTTCTTATTGAGAGCCCAGTGCAAAATATCCCTTATATGCCCAGCGTGGTTGGGGTTGGGGTTGTGTGTGACATCCAACCTAGGGAAGAGTTGCTTAGCAACTGTGTCCTGCCCTCAGGCTGCCTGCAGCTGCCTGTGATGTTCTGCTTTGATGATGGAAATTCTTCCGTCTTGTGTTCTCAGGGCTCTCTGTGTGTATCCCGCTGGGGTGTACGTTGTGTGCATAGATTTTTCTATTGAGCTTGTCTGATCTTACCAGCTTAGGTGCCAAACTCACCTGCTCCTGCAGTCTGAATTCATCTTTGTTAATTAAGGGCAAGGGTTGTTTTTCTAACACCTGGTTTGCACAAGAAACTTTTACCAGTTGAGTGCAAGTGATTTACAGGCTGGTTGTATAAACTGCTTCTTTTCCCTCTCTTGTGGAAACTGCTTTTCATGTGCTCTCGGGGTGACCTTGCCATTAGAGGGGCTGAGGGAGATAGTCTACACAAGACAAGGAGAGACTTGTCCTGAGTCAACTTAGAGGTAGCTAAAGCAGTTTTAAAATCTAATTTTGATGAGTCCCACTCACAGGTTCTCAGTGTGAAGTGATCAAGTTATTGCCATGACAGTTGATTCAGTACACATTTTACTTGGTGGCTGAGCAGAGGGCACAGAGCAATGGATGGTTCTGCAAACAGCTGAGTCAGGGGAAGATACTGCAGTTGCTGACAGCTGCCCTCATGGTGCTGGTGATGCCATCCCTCAAAGAGTTGCCAGCTGAGCTGCTTCTTTCATTGCGCCTCTCTGTTTCAGTCTAAATGGGCAAATCTGTCTTAAAGACTAAAAGCAGCAAGTTTCAAAGTTGAGACAAAGCAGTAACCTCTGGTGGAGGACAGTTCACAGCAGGCTTCTCTTCCCTTGACTTGCTTGGTATAGCAGAAGGTCCTGCCTGCAGTCTTAATCTTGTACTTGGGTAAGATGTTTGGTTACTCCTTGAGCTCCAGTAATTGAAATGCTTTGGAGGATGGTACTGTATTCCTTTGGCATAAACAACCATTCCATTCAGAATGAAATTACTCTGTAAAAGTGCTGAGTCTGTGAACAGACTCAGTCAAAAAAGCATCTCCCTTGTGAGCTACCTCTGCTGACAGCTCTTTCAACAGGTAGGAAGCAAAGGTGCTGAATATCAGAGCAGGAGAAGGAAACAGACAACTCTAGCTGCGTTTAGGTGAGGGCTTGTTTGCTTCCTGTGGTGCTTTCTCAAGATGAGTGTCAGAGTCTCCACAGGAAGAATTTTTCCCCTGTTTCTGCTGTCTCTGGGGGAACTGTTTGATAGGCACCATGGATTTGCTTGCAAGCACTTTAAATAATTTCCAGAGCTTCAAGTCCCAGAAGGGGGTCTAATTCCCAGCTGAAGCTGCTCAGTGGTTCAGGTCAGACCCCTGAGAGACGGCCTGTCTGATGAGCAGGTGCACCCTACAGAGCAAGGAATATCTCTAGAGCCTTAAAGGAGAGTGTTGTTATTTGTAAACACATGTTAAGGTACTTTGCCTGCATTATGATATTACCATAATCATTACTTTTACTACCACTCTGCAGGTTTTGCCTAACAGTTTCATTTATACATATCAAGGCCACTTCTGCTTCAAGAAATTATGAGATAAGATTCAAACAGAGAGTGGAGAATGCATCCAGCAGGCTTGTGGTGGTACTCACACCTGCTCTCATCCAGAATCATCAAACCCACTCCTTGGCTCTGTGCCATTCTCGGGGCAAACAGTCCTATACAAACAAAACCCAAGTTCTCTTCAAAATTCTAATTGGAAAATATCATCACTTCTAGGCCACACAAATAGACAGTGGTGTTCAACTCAAATTAGTGAAAGGAAGAAACAGAATGGGTAAAGCATGAAAGAGGAAGAAAAAGAATGGCAGAATAGGCCTGGAGCTGAAAGAGAAGAAAGGATGTTATGTACAGTAAGCAAGGTAGTTTATAGGGAGAAACAAATTCTTTTGTTAGACCAAACGATACAGATGGGAAAAAAATAGTGTAGATTTTGTGGTACAACAGCAGAACACCTGATGTAGTCCCTGTTGGAGACAATAAAAGGTGGCTCTGTTGACCTGCTGAAAGCTCTCTTCTTTCATCTTGCCTCTATGAACTTCGGGGTCTTTTCAGGCTTTTGTAACTTTGACTGTTGTTGACTATTAAGGATTTAGAACAGGACATATTCCCATTTGCCATGTTGTGCATAGGGAATGTCTAGCTGATGCTGTTGAGATTCCCTAGCTGTCAGGAACTGCTCTGGGCAAATCCAGGGTGGTGAAAAAGATGGAATACACCCAGCTGTAGGGCAGGAATGGAGGTAGGTCATTTTCTGGAGAGACTTAAGCCATTCCAGTTCATTGGTTTGTTAACAGTGAAATCTCTTAAGGGATAGGACTGTGAAACATCAGCAAACCTAGTCCTTATCCACCCCCTTTTCCTCAGCTGTAAATACTTCCAGGTGCTAGGACAATGACACAGATTAAGCTATTAAGTTTGTCCAGACAGTGTAATCACACTGGGAACTGGGAAGCAAAGGGACCAGAAAGCTTTCACGCAGCAGACGTGAAAAAAGTCTGGCACAAGCATGAATAAGTATCTCGAGCAGGGAGCTTGTTTTTATTCTTTGCAGCAGGCTCCGTGCTCACCACAGCTACTCAGCTGTCTGAATGTGTATGTAAAGCAGTATTATAAATCTGTGGTTCTACATGTGCATTTTTATTTCTATTACATTGTATACATATTTTATTATGTTTATCATTAATATTCAGCATGGGGTATTAGCAGAAGTCAGAAGCAGTCAGTTCTGCTATGGTTCCTCCAACGAGCTTTCAAAATGGTTTTCCAAAAGCTGAGACCTCTTCATTTCTGCCTTGCCTCATATGAGCTCCTTCCAAAGCTCATGAGAATCTGCTGCATTTCCTCATCCCTCCCCATCCCATTAGCTTTAGATACAGAGAGGAGCAAAGGCACAGCCTTCTGCCATAAACCCAGATTTTGCCTAGCTGGATGAAAAGTGACAAGGATTATAATTAGTGCTGGTTTGAGTCTTTTGGTTTCAAAATTGGAAGCGGGTTCCCTCAGCTTTTTCTTTTAATAATAATTAATTATTAATCACCTCAACAGAAGAGAGAGGAAAGGAAAATTGCTGGTGCTGTATGTAATAGACATGATGGGAAGTTGAGACCCTGGAGTCCGATTTGAGGAAATATTTGACTCATTAATTATTTCATTTTAAATAGGCTCTGAAACCCACTGAAGAACACATTTCTCTCCTTCCTTTGCCTGCCATGTGGAACCACATGTTGGAAATCTCTGTTTGCACCCCTCTCTGACCTCAACACTGCTATGAAGCAGCTGGAAGCTACAAAGGCATTCTGGTTAATGAGACAGGCAAAAAGACCTCTGTGTGTTCCTCAGTGCTTCAGAGAAGTCTGCATCATCCCACAGGTCACCATAGCAGAATTCCTTTGTGGCTGAGATGCCAGAGCTCCCCAGGGCCTTTGATTCTGCCTTGCCAGAGTAAAGGATGGGCCCAAAGGCAGAGTCTAGGAAGAGACATTCTAAATGGAGCCATTTGAAGAAAAGAGCTAAAAAATAATATTACCAATACAAAACCAAACCAAAAACCAAAACACACACACAATAACCCAAATCAACAAACCCCAACAAAGAACACTCAGTGAATTTAAGGGGGCCACAAAGTTAGACAAAGTGCCAGCATCCTTCTTGAAATTCATACTTGGCTGAGATAGTTGTCCTTGGTGTTGTTATGAGACAGGTCTTGCTCAGGGGAAATCAGTTTCTCTCTTGTAATGATCATATTGGTGCTTCAGTAGCAAGCTGTCCATTTCCTTTTTTTCTTTCTTTCTTTCTTTCTTGTAAGAGCAAACTCTTCTTTTTCCCCCCTTATTTTCTGTGCCCTCCCCATGTTTCTCAGCACTATTGATCACGGAAGTTTTCCTTGGGTGTTCTCTCTTCCTTTCACCTCCTTGTGTGAATTGTGCCTCATCAGCTGCTGCTCTTTCACTGCTGTTTGAGCCCTTTCTCCTCTTCTCTCTGCCTTTCAAACAAGTTCCATCATTGCCACTGCTCCCTTTCCCTGCTAGTGCTCATTGCAAACCTGGTGATGTCCCTCCTGCATGGACCACATTCAACTCTCCCATCTCCTTCAGCCCACTCTTTCATCACTTGTTTGTCTGCCTGGACTCTACCACCTCTCTTCGTTACCCTCCTTCCTGCTTCTGAAGCCTTCCTGAAGGGAAGGGTATGTGCCTGGGTGAAATTCTTCCTCCTTGTGTGGAAGCAGCATGGACTGTTTTGCAGGATACTCCCCACAGAACCCAAGGCATTGAAATTTTGCTCTTGTTTGTGCTTTCTGGGCAAATTACTTGTTTCTACATGTCTCGCTTTTTCAAGGTGCAGAATAAAGAAGGTGACACTAAGTCCCTTTTTAAAAAAATTATTAGTATTTTGAGATCTGTCAGTGAAGACTGGCAGATGAGTAGCACTGGTCAATATGCTTCTTCTAGCACCAGCTTTTACTGAGTTCTCACATTTATATTAGTCATGATTTCCTTATTGATATCTGTGTCAGGTTCCTGCTCCAGCATCCCAGACACAGAAGCTGCTTTTGCCACATCCACTCCTTTGTTAAAATCCATCATCATTGACTTGTTGCACTCTGACCTATTCAAAATTATCCCTTATGTGATTCTTCCCAAAGCCACGCTGGGCACAGCACCTGCAGTCATGAATACTGCAATTTCAGAGAAGGCTGATTAGTGCTGTGGAGAGGTAATTCCCCAGTAAGGTGCCCAGATCTAAGCTGCCTTTCTGATTTTCCTGAGCCCTCTGTGAATACCTGTGACGTGTGTGATCACATCGGCTTCAGTCAGTGACTCCCACAATTGCTGCCTCTTCCCTCCCTTTCCCTCGCTGTCACACTTCATCCCAGGCACCTTCTACAGGTTGTTCCATCCCTCTCCATGCTGTAGTGCCACTGCTTCCCTGCTCTGTCAGTGATCTGTTTCCTCTCTGGGCCATTCCCACCTTGCTTCCCCCGCCTCCCCACCTGCAATGGGAAGCCGCTGGAATGTTCTGTGTGTGCAGCAGCCGCCTGTGCAGAGCTTTCTCTCCTCCTCTGGTCCGCTCCGTGCTGGGATGCGGGGCTCTCTGTGCTCTCTGTGCCAGGGATGCCGCTCACAAATGGATTGCTCCGTGCCGTTTTCCTTCATGCGCCAAAAATCGCATTTTGGCTGCTTCAATATCGCTTTCCCTGCGCCGCTTGATGGTGCTCTTGGACACAGCAATCCTTCACTGTGCTGCAGGAAGGGCCAGTGCAGCCAGGACCTCCAAAATCGGCCACTGGCTCTGAGGAGCGTGGTTATGCCGGAGCTCAGTTCTAACCTAATCCGTAGCTACATTCCCATCTCTAAATAAGACGCTTTCTTTTTTTCTTTTAATGTAGGAAGCGGCATCCTAAATTTTTGCCTGTTTGGATAAAAGCCTGCTTGCTTCTTTTCCCGTTCTCTATTCCTTGTTCTCTTGACTGTCTTATTTCCTCCCTATTTGGTCAAACTGTTTTCCTCCATTTCCTATATTCTCTTTTTCTTTTCCCCTTTTTGTTTCACCTCTCAGGTTCTGTTTTCTTCGTGTTGCTTTCACCTATCCTTTTCCCCCAGTGCTTTTCCCACATCTCCCAAATGTATTCCCCTGCTTCTATTAGCTTTTATTTGCTTTTCCTTCCTCCCCTTTTCCCTGTGGTGCTCTCCCTAGAGTTCATAATCTTAGGTGTAAAGTCCCAGTAAGTCACAATAGACCCTCAATATAATTTCCTTTTCTTGCCTCTGAAATTCCCAGATCTTGCCTCTCTCTGCTTCTGTCACCTTGCATTAAAGAAACTGAAAAACTCCAAACTCATACTCATTTCTGCATCCTTCCTTATCCCATTGCTGACTTACTAGTGGTACTGTTGGGAGCAGAAGCATGCCCTGCAAATTAACAGAGAAGACTCAGAGAGAGAGCACATCGGGAAATTTCCCTGTGTATGTGCCAGAGCCACAGAGAGAAACATTTGAACTGATGGAAAAAATTCTCCCAAGGAGGCTTGCAGCAATTCAAGTGCAAAATTCATTTTGTTGGGTGCATGGTCTCAGAAGCAGAGTAGTGGGTAGCTTTGGCCACTGCTTTAGGGCTTGAGAATCACCAGTGCCATTGTAGCTTGAGCTAAGTTTCATTTTTCACTCTAGAGTAATGGTTAAAGTCTCCTATGAAATGACAACAGGCTTCTATCCAAGCCAGAGGTGATACAAGCACACTTTAGCCACTCAGGAAAGAGAACTTCAATGGGGTCTGAAGAAATTGGGATGGTGTGTATGCATGTGAGAATGTAACTTCAACACAAGTATGGAGAAAGAAGGGAGCTGAAGCACAGCCTGTTCGAGCAGCTGGTAGCCTGACCCTAAGGGAAAGCCTGGAGTTTGATGCTGTAAGCAAAGAAACTCTCTGCCTTGTTTGATTTCTTCTGCATAGGAGAAAAATATTAGTCTATGTATTCTTTGCAAATAAATAAGATATAATAAAAGACTTCTTTCCAGTTCCTGATTCCCCTGCAACAATTCACAACTCCCTGAATTTTGGTTAGTGGTATGGAGGGCAGAAGGGAAAATGATGCTATGAATTTTTAAACAAAGCATTGGAGCTCTAGAAACCGCGTTTTATCTGTGAATCTCAAAGCAATGTGTAAAGCATGATTGCTTTCTTCTCCCCATTTTATGGAGATGAATACTGAGGTCATCCACAGAGGTGAAAGTTTTGACAAGGGACTTCCTGTAACTCTCAGAAATCAAATTCTTAACCCCTCTATCCCACCTGCAGCTATGTATCCTTGTTGCCTAATGCACTGTCATCAGTCCAAAACCACAGAGAGGGAAGGGTTATCTGCTGGTCAAAGGTGAGGACTCAGCTTTCACTTGGAGCAGCTTTACTGACACCAGTATGCACTTTTGAATGAGTTGTTTAGATTTTCTTGTCATTCACAGTGATGTAAACAGCAAATTCTGCTTTGAGGTGTGAGCCCCTGAGTCAGCCCCCAAGCCCACTTCTGAAAGAACCCCAGGACTAAACCTAGAATTGCCAAAATCATCTTGTGGGACAGGACCTCTGCTGTAAAGCATCATGGATGCAATGGAGCTGGTGGGCCAGACTTGCCATCTATATGAGACACCATTAGTTCTCTAATCTGGTCCTTTGTGATCAAAGCTCATTTATTTTCTGTAGGAAATGGTTCTAACCGACAATGTTCCCACAGCCCTTAAATGCAAGAGACAGCCCTCTGGCTGGGATAGGATGTTGTGATTGGATCCATGTGAGTGAGATCAAAATCAGTCTCTCAGCACTTATGAAACTATTATAATAATATTGACTTAGTGGGGCATTGTGACAATTACTGAAGGACTGTAATATATTTTGAAACCTGCAGATGACAGTGGGAGAACATAATGATAATTTTCCTCCTTCAGTTCTTCTGCATATGGATCTCAAAGTACCCCATTAACATTATTAAACTCCAGAGTTCCTTGTGAGGATCTTAAGTAATTCAATGCATCCATGGCCATAGGAATAATTTTTGATGGTCTCTACACTGTACATCATGTTGACTTCCCTCTTCATTGCAGCACCAGTGATAAATCTCAGGTCTTCTGGTTCCAAAAGAACAGGCACTTGCCTCTTAAAAATTCCAGAGCATCTCCATTAATTATGAACAGCATGGGGACCATGCATTCAATTTAGGAAACTGTGAGCCCAACCAAGAGGCAGGATGTGACAACTTCCAGTTGAAGCCAGAGTGTCTCAGCAACCTCCAGGGTCCACCAGCATCATCTCCGTTGCAGCTCTGTGGGGGAACTGGACTTGCATAACCTTGGAGGCAGCCCTGCGTAGGAGACAGGGGAGAGACTTCTTGTTCCCTGGAAAAGGATCCAAGCATCATTAAGTTTGCCAGCTCTTAAAGAAGAAAAGCAAGGATACCTCTGTGTCTTTAAAACATGAATGCTTGGGTTGTGGCTGTTATTCGTGAATTACAAAACATTTATGCAGTTATCTCTGGAATCCTGAACTGCCTTTTGTGGGCACCTACTGTTCCTCTATAACAAAATTGAGCAAGTAGACTCTGGGTTTTGGTGCTCTGAATCCCATCTATGTTGGAAACTCTATTAAGACTGCGTGACTATCTCCCTGATGTTCTACTTGACAACACACACCTTAGTCAGAGACTCCCCCTACCCCAACCTGCTGCTTTCCCTCAGCTTAGATCCAGTTTCTCCAGAGCTCTTCTGCTAGAGCTGCCTGGCTTCTACAGTGGGACTCTCTTCAAAAGGACACCATCAAATTGTATCAACCCCCACATTGCGAGCACAGCATAGGCTCCGCTATCTGTCCCTGCCTGCCTAAATATAGTCAAAACCCTTGAAAGCTATGAGGAGAACAATGGAATAAAGGTAAATTGAGGGGATGTTCCTTCCATTCCCTTTTCCCCATGAACGCACATGTCTGTGTTCGAGTGCAACCAGAGAAAACTCTCTGAAGTGCTTGGATCTGAGCTAGCAACCATCACTTCTGTACAAGTGGGGCACCAAGCATGAGGTAATATGTTTTATCATGCCTGGAGTACTGCTGGCTCCTGCCTGGGCTTTCTCAGAAGGCAGGGGGGAATATGTGGGCTTCAATATTGCTGATCTTACTGCAGTTCACAGTGCTGATATTTAAATAACCGTAAAAGGGAGCTAAAGTGGAAGACCTTACTAGGGTGACAGTAGTAATTCTCTCTTCTCAGGGCTTCTCCATACTGTTTTCTGGAGAGTCACATAAATATTTATTTATGCATTGTTATCCAAGTCTATGTGTGGATGTCGAAAACCAGCACATGCAGATTAAAAAGACAGGTGTGACTCTCGGGTGAGAGGGGAGCTCTGTACAGGTGCACAGTGAATGCCAAGAGCTTCCAGTACAGCTACAGTTTCCAGTCTGGGACTAAAATTCTTTTCTTGATTTGAGAGAAATTCATATCCTTCTCTAGCACAGCAGCTGTACTGTGCAATGCTAGAGTAATGGGGAGGAAGGAGGAGGTTTTTCTCTCATTTTTGCTTAATACCTTTACAAATTATGACTAGTAGCCTAGGCATAGGGCTGTTGGAGCTATAAGGTTCTGTCTGGGCCACTGAGATTTCTCTTTACATGCTCAGAACTGCTCTGAATGAACAGGCAGGGTTACTGCTTGTTTTGCTGTGATCACTGTCTGGCTCAGCACACCCCTCACATTCCCCAGGGTTCCTGACAACTCAGGGCTGGGGTGGCCTGCAGCTGAAGAGGCAAGCAGGAGCAGAGAAGATAAAAATCAATGGGACACCTAAACCATCAAGAGAGCTTGTATCTAATCCCAGCTCTTCCCTTCCCTCCACCAGTGAGCTGTGCAGGCCCTAGCAAATAACTTCCTTTTGCTATGCCTCAGTTTCCCTGCTAATTAAATGGAGATAATAATACACCTCTCCCAGGAGAAACGTGGTGAGAGATCAGTCAGTATCTTTAAAGTGCAGTCAGATCCACAGATAAAAGGTGCTGCAGAAGAGCATTGTTAAAAGTCCACAGTGAAACCCCACAAAACCTCCTGAACTGAGCCCTCTTGTCAAGCTGGATACTTTCACTGCACCTTTGAAGATGAAACTCTGCCGCTTACACTACTTTGCTTCAATTCAGTAGGTTTTAAGAGGCCACAGGGGGACCTGTTAGAGTTAAAATGGATTGAAATTGTCTTTGAGCCTCTAGAATAATGAGTATTTCCTTTTCTTTACATTTTTGGATCCAGATGAGATGCTGTTCGGTTGCTGTCATTCTGCCAATGTATGCCTTTCCATTGCATTGAAACCTGCACTCCTAGGGTCAGGCATTTGCAAGCAGATGAACGGTTTTTTGGAAGTACATTAAGCAAAAGAAACTTAGGTAGGAAATTTTAATTACTTTTAAACTCTAAGCTACATCTTGTTCTCCCCATTATACACCATTTTGATTCTGCATTACACAGATGCTGGCTGTTTCTATTATCTGAATTAAGGTGATGATCTTCTTAGTATCTGGGCACATTTCATGATTATTATTATTTTATATCTCAGCGGTGCTAAAAGGAGAGGAGAGAACATTAAGATGCTTGAATAAGGCCTGATTCCCAGGCCTGGCACGGACTCTCTGTGTGAACTTTGGCATGCTGCTATGTTGCCTGTCTTTCTGCTTCATTTTCTCATCTCTGAAATGACACTTCCCTGCTTTACAGGGTCAGTGCATTCATTGGTGTGGGTTGGGTCTTACAAATATGATACAAAGAGAAAGGCTCTGATTCCTGCCCAGTTGTGTTAGATGCTGTACAGGCCTCCCTGAGGCTGTGCCCCTGTCTTACAAGGCTTGCAGATGAATGCAATGGTAACCTACCAAAGATTTGTGAAAAGAGGGAAAGATACCATTCTTTTGTACTGTAGGAAGTGAGACTAAGTTAAAACACAGAGAAGCTTCATGATAAGAAGGAGGATGAAGCCCTTTAAAAGGCTGCTTTGGACGTATGATGGGGCTTCTCTCCACAGGGCTTTAAGGTCAATTTTTATCTGAACTATCTTGGGTGTAAGAGATTGTGCTCCTGGATGGAGGGAGAGACTCAATATCATCTGCATGCCTTTTGGATTTTTTAAATTCCTGATTACTTTGGGAGTTTCCTCTAGAAGTGAAGCTAAGAAGTAAATGGTATTTCAATCTCTCTTTTGATTTGTGGAATACTAAAATATTTTAGGGGGAGGTGTGAGATCCTTTAGGAACCACATGTTTGGCAGGCTTCTCTGAAGCGCAAGTGAACCCTCTGAATAAACGTGACCTTCAGAAATAGCCTGTGATCTCTCCTCACTGCTGTACTGGCACCTAACCTAAGCTCACCCTACTCTGAGCAACCTGTTGGACCAAATGACCTGCGATGGTCTTGTCCATCCCAAGTTATCCTATGAGCCTTTGATTCATTTTGCTGCTGGGAATTCCAAGGGGTGATGCAGATTCAGCTGTACCTCTTATATTTATACAGAGAACCATATTGAGGAGGGTATTTCTGCACTACAAAAATCACAGAAAATCTGACTAGAAGGGCTCTCTGGAGATCACATAATCCAGCTTCTCTGGGACCATCACCAATACAAGATCAGATCGGCCACAGTTTTGTTGAGCTGAGTCTTGAAATTGTCCAGGAAGAGAGATCCCAAAATCTGATCTGCTCTGCAACTTGATAGCTGAAAGAAAACTTGCCAAAAGTCACTAGGCATGCTCTCTTTGTGACATTTAACATGAACAAAGTTCACTACTGAGACCCTGCTCTTAGCCAAAAACCCTCCTGCCTGCCACTTCCTCGTGAATTCCCAGTTCAAACCTAAGATTAGCCTTAATAATCAATGCTGGTGATATCACAAAAAGTCCATTTAAGATAGACAGGGTCTTGTTCCCCTCAGGCTTGGAAAAGCCTGGCCAAAATGACAAAACCCATGTGCTGCAGTCTTTTGCAATGATCTTGATTTTTTCATGCTTGTTCCAATGTCTACTTTCCATATGAGCAAGCTGGTGTTTGTTGCCTCTGGACAATGCAGCCACTGATATTTTCTGCCAGCCAAGTTTTCCCACTGCAGTCTCATGAAACATGCCCTCATTGGCAGCAGGTTACAGGCTTCCACCTGTGAGCCAAGGGCTCATGGCAGATGGGCCTGAATGCAAAGTTTGGTTTTGGATTCAGTTCTGGAACTGAACAGTTTGAGATGGAGTCAAATGTAGGGCTTTTTTTTTTTTTTTTTTTTTTTTTTTTTT
>VWZU01001026.1:603327-825781 GCA_013397095.1 Sterrhoptilus dennistouni
TTTTTTTTTTTTTTCTGCTACACTTGCAACTGAAGTTGGGCTAATTCAGAGCTGAGCTCCCTGTTGGCCAGACCTCTGGCTGAAATTTCGCGGGAAGCAACACAAATCTGGGAAGAATCATTTCCAAACCAAATCAAAGTTGGATGTAACGGAGTAGCTGCAAGGTGAAGCTACTGAGGAGACTCAGTTCAGGCACACATAAACAGGTGAAATACTAAGCTTGCCTTCCTCGTGTTGATAACTTGAGTCAGTGCCTAAACTTATGAGTGACTGAGAAATCTCATTGTATTGAAAGCTCAAGACTTTTGCATGCGTCTTTACACTGTGAAATATGCCACGATTTGTTCAGCTCCTCTCCAATCTTTCCAGTATCTAAGCACGTATGCCTTTCCCTCTGTGCCCCTTCCCTCCCCTTTTTGTGAGGCATGGGAGAAAACAACACAGGCAAATTTTGCAAAAGCTATTTCAAGTCAGTAATTTGCTAAGTGCTCGGAACTTGTCGCTTTTTTTTTTTCTATGTTAAGTAATTTATAAATAAAAATAAATTCACACTCACTCTAATATTTGCTTGTTCTTGAGTTCTATTGGCGAGATGTGTGAAAATTGCCTGATGGTTGCGATCACTTGCAAAAGCAAAGTTACAGGGAGTAATTACGGATGGTATTATAGAACAGAAGGATAATTTGATCTAAAAATTCGATCTAAAGCTCTTGTGCGGGGACATATTTCTCTGGGAGAGGAGTTTGTAAAGCAAAAGAGAAAAAAAAAAAGTAGCATGGATGTGAGCTGTGGAAAAGCAATTATTCTCTCGTAATATGGGAACACACTGTGCTTGGCTCAGGAGAGGTATGAAATACAGGAGAAAGAAGGGGCTGTAAGGAGAAGCCTTTATGCATCCCAGCAGGGTTACTCAGGAAGGTTATTCAGAATGTATTGGGAAGACACAAACTCCTGAGCCCAGCAGGGCAAAACGGATGTGAGAGGAAGGATACAGAGCACTGTGTGGGAGGAAGGTGTGTTGACCTTTTAATCGGGAACATGAAGAAGGTCTAGGAGGCAGGACTAGGATATGCCTGAGGTCTCTGCCCCATCCACAACAGAGATCAGATGAGCCAAGAAGTTCCCAGGTATGCAAGGCAAGAGCCAGAAGTATCTGACTTTTGGCAACACTCAAAGCTCTCTGAAAGCCCTTAAGACAAAAGAAAAGGAGCAGAATTTTCTAGCTTTGGTCTTGGATTTTCTAGCATTTCTCTTGGATGCAGAAACACTGTCAGAGGATACCCCTTTCTGTTTATGATCACCCTTATCCTCTTGAGATTTACCAAGGATTGGTGAAGGCTCATGCTCTTCTGCCACACAATGGCTTCACTTCCCTCCCTTTTCTGTGTGTAGCCCCATAGCCACAGCGAGGCTGGCCTGTGGTCTCTGGAGAAAGCATCTCCCATCATCTGCCCTTGTCTCACACTTAAAAATGGCCACCTTTTGGTAGGTCTTGTCCCATGGAAACAGATGTGTATGAGGCATTGCAAAGCATACACTGTAAGTGATTTTTATTACCAGCAAATGTGTACCAGTCCCCTGCCTGACCTCCAACACTGAGGTCCCAAAGGGCAATGGCTGCCTTGATGCACATCCATGTTTTAAACACCCAGAGAAGTGCCAGTTCCCCACAGGCACTCACCAGGTTAATGGCAACATACAGCTCTGCTCACAGCTAACAAGATTTATACACAGGCTAATGACTGCATGTTTTCACTTTAATCAACACACAAATCGGCCTTTTATTATTATAGTCGGGTTTTTTTAACTCCAATTTAATTTATAATTTAATTATGCTCCAGATTGTAATTGTTGATATAAACCACATCTTTAATTCCATGTTCACTTTGTGCTTCACCCTAACCTTTCAGCAAGGGGCCCAAGGAGTGCAACGAGAGAGCCAGTGCACGGGACTGGAATCAACTCTTGATCTGAGCACAAAGAAACTCATTTGATGGCCTCAGGCTGATCTGCCTGTGGAGCCCTGTGTCATTTCCACAGGCTCGTTTCCCCATGACCCACACTAGAAATCACATTCCGGGAAGGGAGAAGATCACAGAATCATTTAAGTCGGAAAAGACTTTTAAGATCAGGAGCTTTCAAGAATCCAATTTGGTAGCTGAACATGTTAACCATCTTCTCCCTCCTGCCTTAATTTTGTTCCCCTCATTAAATGTCACCACTCTGACAGCTGAGCTTTGGCAGGAGATTGTGTGAGCTCTCCTGACCCTATTCAGTGCAAAAGAAATTAGCTAAGCTTAAATTACTTTTCAGCATAGAGGACAATAGTGCAGAAATGAGTGGACTTGACCATGCTCTGAAGTTCAGATTGCTCAGAAGCCTGCGGGTGTGTACCATGAAGTCCACAGGAGTTGAACTTTGGTTGTTACTAACACGATGTCCAAGACAATGTTCCTTTTCACACACATACAGGCAGTGATATTTCTGAATGTGCCATTTTTGTCAAGGCACCTTAGCGTTAGCCATGAGTAGCTAAAGTGTTGAAATATCATTTTTTCTATGAGGCGTTGAGTGATACTTGAGCGTCACATTAGTGGAAATGTGTTAAGTAATGAGGCTTTGAGTGTTTTTTTTACCAGTGAAGCCATACCTGAGCCCAGCTTTCAGTGTGGCAGTGATGTGGCTTCTCAGCAAGAAACTCAGAGCTGGTGTGGGGAGCCCTGGGCTGGGAGAGCAGGGGGCTGCAAGACAGGGCCATTGGCAGGGCTGGTTTTGGGCAAACCAGGTCTTGGAAAATGAAATATGGATGTCTTGAAGATTCAGCTTTCCCAAATGGCAGGCCTTATTTGTCTTGAACCATGTGTAAATTTTGCTTGGATGTTGTCAAGGACATGAGTTCCATTCTTGGGAGGGCCCCAGATTTCTTACTGTACTTGGACCCATCCTTTCTCATCAGTGGGGACAACAGGCAGTGGGTCCCTGGCAGAGCTGATGTTGGCACATAAATCACTGCTGCGTATTACCTTGCTATAATTGTCTAGCACATCACGGTAAAAAAAAACCCAGCTGAGGAACATTTATAGCATATTTCTGTTCTTTAGGTAAAACTAGGAAATGTGAATACTGTTTAACTCTCTTAGGCTGTAAATTCACACAAAGAAAAATATAAAGCAGAATCAAAGAGAACGACAGATTCCCTGGGAAGTCTCCTAGCCAGGAGATCACTTCCCTTGCTCCCTGCGAACGACTGCTTTATGGGGTGCATTGAAGTCTGATCAAGAGCTCTTGACTGATACAAACTGATGTTGGGTACAAATGCTGTACTAATGTGTGACAAGAGAAGTGAACAGAAAGTGCCCTAAGTATAGCCCCTGGCTGTATGTGTGTGATGTTGGCTGCTCAATCCTTTGGGGTACCTGCACAGGTAGAAAACCCTATCTTCATTGAGTTGGCTGGTCAGCTGCTCAGAGGGATCTGAGATATATTCTCATGCAAGATTAGAAGGGATAATTTCAGCAGTGTTCATATCCTGATGGCATAACCCCATTCCCAAAACAGAACAGCTTTCTCTTTCATCAAGGTTGCACAACTAATTTCAAGACCCAGACCATGAGGACCAGTGGGCCTGGAAAATCTTCCTACCGCAGGAAAATGTGAAGGATTCTTCCCCTAGAGTTGTCCCAGCCTGGACCTGCCTGAACCTCCTTGGGGGTGCCACTATGGGAGTAGTTGGTGGTGGATTTTGCTTCTCTACTTCCTTCCCTACGCTCCTTTATGAATGCTCCTAGTGCACATTAATGCACAATAGTTTATTCCACTTTCAAACCTGCCTCACCTAAAGGCACTTGTGTTTTCTGGCAGGGTATCCATTAGGGAATGAATGAAGGGTAGTTAGTGTGCTATAAAAAATCACACCCTTGCTTATTGCACACTAACTTCACTTTATACACGGAATATTCCAGAATGAAGAGTGTTTTCACTTTAATCAATGCACAAACTGCCATTTTATTATTATGGTTTATTTTTTTCTGATGTAATTTATGATTGAATTATGCTCCAGACTGGAGCATAAAAAATACTTTTATTCCAGTATAACTACTCCCCTTTGGAAGCAGAGTCATTATAATGGAATAAAGTCCATTTTATTCCAGAACAATGTAGTGCTCTCTACTGCCAGCAAATGCCTGAATGTTGTAATTTATAAAGAGGGAAAAGTAAGGGTAAGAACAGGGGGAAAATTAAAGGAAGGATAGTTAACTAATAAAGGTCTTGAGAATATCATACATGTGAGGACTGAATATAGCCCACAGTGAGGAACACTAAACATCCACAAACTAAATAAAAATAATAAAAATGCCTCCTGCCTTCCCCTCATACATCTTATGAGGTGGTAGAAGGGGTTGTGGAGAAAGGATTGATGTCTCTTGCTGGGAAGTGAATTATTCAAACTCCTGGCTGCAGGGAGCTCCTACAGTTATGAATCCCGTTTGTCTTTGTGGTGTTGCCAAGGCAAAGGTAGCCTCTGGTTCTCCACGGGAAAAGGGCACCCTCAGTGCTGTGTTGCCCCTTGATGCTGAAGCCCAGCTCCCTGTCTGCCAACTCTTTGTCCCACAGGTATCAATGCCACCCTGGCCAACAGCAGCAGAGGTCCCTGAGGGCAAGAGCCAGATCAGGGCTGGACAGTACAGGCATACAGGGTATGTATCCCTCAAGCATCCATGTGCAAGCATTCCATTGTGCTTCTCTCTGCAGAAACTGCTTTGGTCTACATGTGTAATACTTCTAATGGCAACTCAAAACCCCTCCTCCAGGACTGCCAAGGTGCAATCAGGTCCAAGTAGGCTGCTAAACGCATGAGCAAACTCCAAATCCCAGGTGTAACAAGTCCTAAACACATGCTATTTACCTCTTAAAGCAGTGAAGCATTATTTTAACAAGTGGGCAGCTACACTTTGCTAAATTGAGCTACAAAAGGAAATGTAATAACCTTTAATGATGAGTGTCAAACTGTCACATATTGCACCACTGCTTTGCACTTCTTTGATAAGGACTTGGTGAGCTTTTAGGATGCAGCCACAGGAAAATGATATTCTTTTTCCTCTCCTGTCAATAATTCCCTCTGTGGCAATCAATTTGATCTTGCTGAGGGCCAGGACCTGTCTTTCAGAGATTTTAAGCTGTGATGGAGTAAAAAAAAGTTTTTTGCTTCTTATGCCATTCCTGTTATCCATATCTGCTCCAGCTCCAGGCACACAGCTCTGCTGAGCTGCTGGACTTGTCTGGAGAGAGGACAGAGAGCTGCTGGATTGGGAAATGTGGCAGAAACATAGCCTGCATTTCTGCTGTCCCATTTTGAAACAGAGATGGCCCTGGGTTGGGCTGGGGTGAGAGAGCAGGTGGAGAGCCTGGGTTGTGCATGATACTGATATCATGATGTCGTGCAAAGAGAGTACTTGACATTTCTGGTAAACACTGGTGTATGCTTCAAGTGGATGTGCTGTTGGGAGTATATTTCCTGCCCCTGCGTATACAGCTGGAAGAGCAGCCCAGGCAGTGCCAAGATATCTCATCTCACTGCCCCAAGCTGACCGCATTTCCCTCACTGACCCCACATATCTTCCAGACATGTGCATAAGTCTGTCAAGAGCATGTATATCCTATCCTGCTTGGTACCATTAACACTGACACCTGGACAGTAAGATCATCTGACAACAACCTGACTTGTTTCAGCTCAGCTTTTATTTCCAGGCCTGGGCATCCTACTCAGGCAACATATGTGCAGAGTGATAAGGGCCTTTAGAAGAGCCACAGAGAGATATGGACTAGTGTTCACTCCACAGTGGCTGTATAACTAGAGGTGGGCACCCGGGTGACAAAGGGAATTTATGATATGTCAGCTAGATACAATATCCTTCAAAATATATTGTCTGTTTCTTGAGCAGGGGTTAGTGTGTCTCATAAAACTTTTGGCTACACATAAGGAAAGTAAGTATTAAGAGATTTAGGTATAAATTCTGTCAAGATCAAATAAATCCATCTGCTTCTGACAGGTAGACTCTGCTGTGTTTGGGAAAGAGAAATCTGTGGGATGCAGCCTTAACAGACCTTTCTCTCCACTGTGAGGATATTAACAGCAGTAATTCCAGCAGTGACCTGCTCCTTATCCTGGAGAAGGCTGACCTCCCGTCCACCAGTGCTCCTCCACCCCAGAGTTGGCAGCATTTGGCAAAGCTGCTTAGAAGCCTCCTGGAGATCCTTCATATGACCATGTGGATAGGGCAGACAGTGTCATTCTCAGATCAAGTCTCCTTCCTGGGAATGTGACAATTTTGGAAAGCCAGCAAAGATTCTGCCTGGCTTCAGGCACCACTTCAACTATTTAAGTCCAAGTGGAAAAGACCCTGCCAGTTTTGAATGCTTTTGAGCACTCCCCTTTGGCTATTGTTGTTCATATTTGCTTTACAAATCTATTAGCTTTACCAGGCCCATTAAATAGCTATTAGACTGTCTGTTAGCAGATGCTCTGGATGGCTTCACATAGAGGTCTCAGCGTGGGCTCCTTGTTTGTGAAAGGCAAGGAGAGAGAGAGGTGAGGTCAGGATGTGGGACCTGGGCTACAGCATGGAGGAAAAGGGAGAAGGAGAAAAGTCATTGCCGTTACCAACTCGCAAGAGTGAGAGGGTTCTTGGAGGGTATGTGTGTGGGGCAAGGTATGCTGAAATAGGGCTGAACTAAACCAGTAAATCCTAGGCCAGGGCTGCTTGCTCACATAGCAGTGGGAGCACCAGAGTCCCTCATGCAATCACTGCCATCAGATTCTCCACCCCATTTTGACACCAGGATAACTTCAGAAACACAGGAAGAAGTAAACCAGAATATTTGTTTGTGGCATAGGAAGCTCCTGGACAAACCAGGAGAAGCATCTAAAATCTGGTACTCCAGATCCTACTACACAGGCTCTGCCCACCTGCCAGGCAACTGGCTTGGCAGCTGCAGGGCTGTGCTGGACTCTTTGCAGCTCTGGGATGAGTCCAAGCACGTATGTCCCAGGCTGGCATCAGCACAGCTTTCATCATGAGCACAAATCATGCAATTATCCTAGCCTCTGTCTGCCGTGCACTGCTACCTCTTTGTATTTCAGATCTCCTGGAATCAGCTGAGTCCTGCCTGCGGGTACCCTGGGAAGAAGAGGAAACTCTCCTTCCTTACAGCCCCATTGCAAAGGAAGGCCCTCCATTTCTTACAGGGTGGAGATGCAGGCTTGGATGGGCTTGAGAGGGGACCCTAGAAGAGTCTACAAGGGTAAACAAACAAAATTCAGAAAGTGATGGAAATAAGGTGAAAGCTGGCCATATTGTAAAAGCAATAGTCCTGCCCAGATACTCACGTTTGACTGGGAAAATGCCGAGTGGATTTATATCGTAAAGTTCTGCCAATGCCCCTAATCCTAACCTGCAGCATCCTGCCCAATTCCAGTTCTTTTTATCTTGCCCTAATATGCATATGTGCACACACAGACACACAGAGTTTTGCCAAAGCACCCTCTGTCCTGACCCTCTTCTCTGGCAGCTGCAGTGGTTCTGGGTATCCCCGAAGTCTGAGCAGTCAGGCAATCATGCTGAATTGTGTTTAGTGGAGCCAGGTTATTGTGATGCTGAAAAATGAGGACAAGATTGAGGCCATCAAGCTCATTTTTATTGTTCGTTGGAACTCCAGATGTGAAAGCTAATGGATTTGGATTGGTTGCTAGCAGCAAAGCCTCATCAAAGATCTTTTTTTCCTAAGGGCGTTCAGTGCAATTCACTGATTGATTAGAGGCTTCAGACGGTTTGAATGTGGATCTGTGTTTGGGCTGGATCAGGCGCTCATGAGGAAACTCAGCCTGCAGCCTTCACAGGCTCGTGCAGGAACTCTGCAGCCTCAGCTCTAGCAGGCTGGGAAGCTCTCAGTGAAGAGACAGCTTTGCAGAGACATGCTTTGTTATCTTGTTGGGTTTGGGAATGGAGGGAGGGAAGAGGAAGACAGACAAATCTCAGGACTATACAAAAGGACTTCCCCAACAGAAGTTTTTCTTACAGGACAAAGGTACAAAAATGGTTTTCTGCAGATGAACAGTGTAGGCTTTGAGGAATACAGAAAGGTACAGAGAATTATCCTCTCCTAGGAAGCTGGAGGTGTCTCTAAGGAGGAGATACTGAGGTGACTGGAAGACACTGAGGGCTCTGCAGAGGAAGCATAAATGCTTAGGTAGGTCAGACCCACCAGGGATCAAGACGGATTCTCTTTGTGAGATGATAAGAGTTTGTGGGAGTCTCACAGGACTATGACTCAGGCAAAACATATGCTGTCAGAGTTTCTGATTATAGTTTTATAACTTTTACTAAAAATCCTTCAGTCTCCGTCAGGAAGCCAGATGAGTTACAGATCTGCGTGTGCCTGTCAGGTGCCTGCTGCCATGCCAGCTTGTCTTCTGTTGGCATTCATTTCGGTAGTTTGCTTCTTTGTCTGCAACACAAGTAGTTAATCACATGGAGAACCTAATTAGGTGGTAACGAACCCAGGTGTCTTACTTCTCTCAATGTAATAGGACATCTGCCACTGCTCTAAGAGCACTTTACAATGACTGACTAACAATGGCTGTAATGTATGGTCTTGAAGAGACAACAGCTTCCTTTAGTGCCTCAGCTAGGATATGGCTTGTTGGGACAGCCTGAATTCCCACTCTCCTCACCCCGTGAGCCAAAACTCATGGGTGCCTGACCACCAGTGAAGGGGAGCCCAATCCTGGATGGTATGGGTGAGAGATGCAAGCAGGCTGGGAAGCACAGGGTCTCTTGTGGCACAGGCCTGGTGAGTGCGGTATATGCAGTCCTAATAGTCCCAGCATCAGATTTACTGCATAGTCCAACTATTCCCTATGACTCCCACAAGCACAAAATAACCTGGGGTTTTTTTTGCCTAGCACCCAGCTGGGCTGGTGTGGCTGTTGCCACATTCCACCCTGCTAGATGCATAGGATTGCTGGATTCTGTCTGTTTCCATGTTGTGACCAAATCTTGCTATATGTACTGTGTTCTCAGTAAGATTAAGAAAATTGTTCACAGCTCGTAATCTGGCAGATGCATTTCACTTTTCCCTCTGTCTGAGGAAGGAAATTATAATTTTCTCAAAGCAGTGCCTTCAGCCTTTATCTGCAAATGCATTAGTTCTCCAGCCTGCTGTTTAAATCAAGCTGTGTTGTGGCTGGGTGACAGTCACATTAGGTTGCCTCTGCTTTCACCCTCCATCTCCCCTCCCCTTCAACTATAGAAGTGTAAGTCTGGATTCCAGGAGGTGTGTTCACAGGAAGAAAATCAACAGTCTCTCCATCCATTAAGGTAGCCTTTGTATTAAGGGCAGTTCTTGGAGCAGAACCCTGTGTGGTCACAAGATATCCCATGTCCTACCCTATCAAATAGCCAAATCTGGCAGGCAATGTGTCATAGTTTAATTCCAGCTGGCAACTAAGCCCCACAAAGCTGCTTGTTCATTCTGTCCTGGTGAGATGAGAAGAGAACTGAAAAGGTAAAAGTGAGAAAAAATGTGAGTTGAAGTTAAGACAGTTTAGTAGGTAAAGTAAAAGCTGCATGAACAAGCAAAATTAAACAAGAAATACATTCACCACTTCCCATGGGCAGCAGGTGTTCAGCCATCCTCAGGAGAGCAGGGCTCCACCGTGTGTAATGGTTCCTTGAAAAGCCAAATACCATCACTCCAAAAGTCACTCCCTCCCTTCTCCTTCTTCCCCCAGCTTTATATGCCAAACACAATGTCTTATGGTATGGAATATCCCAGTGGTCAGTTGGGGTCAACTGTCCCAGCTGTGTCCTGTCCCAGCTTCTTGTGCACACCCAGGTGTGAGAAGCAGAAAATTCATGGATGCTATACATGGCATGGTTGGAAATAAAATCATCTCTGTATTATTAATATAATTTTCAGCATAAATCCAAAACACAGTCCCACAGCTATTATGAAGAAAATTAACTCTATCCCAGCCAGAACTGGAACAGAAGGAGACATCAATTCTAATTGCATTATGCCATGACAAGGTGTGGGATGTTTCTTCCTGACCCAAGCTGCTGATCGGCAAAAGCCCTGAAGCATAAGGATTAATAAGTCTACCAACATTTATCTTAACTAGCATAATTGAGAAAGCTGTCTCTATTCATACTTCTGTCTACTTCCATCTTTTTTTGGAAAGTGCTGAACCATATCACTCTAACTGAACAGGATAGAAATCCATTTAGCAAATCCATAGCTCCTTTCTGAAACACTTGGAAATTCCCTCTTCTTATCTTGCTGACAAAAGTGCTGTGGAAGGAGAAGTACAATGGGGCACACTCTGTGTGTGTACCTCCCTCAGGCAAAGAAGGAATTTTGCAACATGCTTCAATGAGATGTCTGAAATCCCTCTTGTTTAAATTGTCCCAAATTTGTTGGTGCTTAATCAAAGTTAAGCCACATCCTGGGCTTTTCTCCTTGCTTTTCAGCAACTAAGGGAATTTCATGCTCATGAAGCTCAGTGACTAATAGCAGTTAATAGTGCAGCAGCAGATGGCATACGAGCTCTGCTCGCTTCTATGTTGGCTGCGCCAGTGCCCCCCACAAAGCAGCCCTGCTGTTCCCATCCAGTGCTCTGCTCCCAGCTCTCCCAGTGCTCTCTCCTCTCTGCAGCCCCCCAGTATCTCCCAGCCCAGGGATCTTCCCAATCCCAATGCTGCCACTGCTCCCAGTGGTCCCCCAGCCATCCCAGCTTCCCCAGACCAGGGCTCCCCCCGTCATGCCCTGCAGCACCCCTTGCTGATCTCCCTTTGTTTTCCTTAGCTCACTTACAACGTGCCAAGACACCTCTGTTGTGTACATTGTGATTGTACTGAAGATACCAGCAAAGGCCCCTCATCAGCTATTCTGGCTTTGTGACTACAGAAACAGTAAATGATACGGTCTCTCCTATTTCATAAACATAAATGTCACAGGTCTTACTCTGCAGCGCTTCTGAACCCCGCACTCACTTTGAAACCAATGGGAGCTCTGTGCACAAAGCAACTCGCGAATCATCAGAGTCTGTCAGCTCTATAATGTCACAAAATATTCCATGTGTGCAAATATTTGGATTATTATTTATTGGGTGTCCACAAAGTGCAAATATCAACCTGCCCCAGAGATACATTATAGCTTTCCAGGGTAGGAGGATGGGGGAGAGCACTGCCTGCTCATAAAATAGCCGTGTGCCTGATAGCAGTGCTGAGCGCTTGTGATAATAACCACTGCTTTTCAAGTCCTTTCCATCAAAGGATTTAAAAAATGTCCATGAATTAAGGCTGACATTTTCATTTAGAGGTGACAGATGGGTGGAGGCAGTGCATCTCTAATTTGAGCCACTCTAGATCTGACTTCCAGAAAAGTTTCTCTCCATAGTTTCCATTTTAAATTGGAGGCCTTGGGCAAAATTAAGAAGATAACTCACAGAGCTACTTCCTTAGGACCTGCAGGGACTCATGCTTTAACCAGTTTGCTGCTCCTCCCATCTCTTTTGTTTCATTTAACCACACCTTTCCAGAGGGCTGGAAAAGGCCACTGAGGTTTTCACTGTGCATTGCCTGATGGCGTTGGATACTGAAGCCAGCTGAAGTTTTTTGTACAATTTCTGACAACTTGCATTTGAACTTGCTAAGCACTGCTGGCTCTGTCTCAGAGTTTGAAAACTCACGACTTTGCTAGGGAAGGTGATTTACAAGTAAGAGACACATGCAGTTGGGCAATCCAATTGTCTTGGCTCACAGACTTGGACTCTCATTCCAGAACCTTCTTTCATGGCAGGTGACGCTTTTTGATCTGTGAGACTAGTTTTTCACTTCTCGTTCTTGATTGTGAGGCAATGAGATGTGAATAGGAAAGTAAATATTGGCTATGCTGAGAAAAACTTGGCCTTTCTATTCTTATCAGTTGCAAGTTGATTCTGAGATTGCTTTCTTTCTCTCTTTTTAAACAACTTCTGGCACTTTCAGTATCCCAAAGGAAATATTTTATTAGAAAGATTAGTGTCTTGGATGCCTTGTGGCACCTGCTGACCAGCAACAAAGCACACAACAAATTAAAAATGGAGAGGGCCCCCCAGGGGGGAAAGAAATGGAACCACTGGGATGTTTTTTAACTGCTTTAGGGTCAGCATGCTTTTTCAATGTCTGGACTGTTAGTGATTCCTATAGCTCCAGGTCTTCAGGCCCTGCTGTCTGTCATATGTAATGCACATCATACATACACTGTTGGTGAGCAAACAGCTCCAGTTAATATAGTGAGCTCCCACAGACTTTTCCTGCTAAACCCAGAGCACCAAGGCTCAGGACTGCTCAGCTGAAAGTCCAGGTGTTTCATAGGTGAGAGGAAGATCTCTGCTGTGCCTGCCATGGGAGGTTGGAGATATAAGAGCTCTCAGCTGCTATTCAGAGTTTGTGCAGCAGAGCTCCTGTGCGCTCCTTATCTGTTCCAGTGCAAAGTCAGGCAGCTTAAACAAAGCCTTTGCCGTGCAGGATTTGGACAGGAGAAACACCAAGGAGCAGTTACCATGTCCTGGCTGGGGACTGTATCCCCTGCTAACAAAAAACCCAGAGCTAAACCTGATAACTTTAGCCACTTTACTGGATTTCATAGTGGATATTTGCACCTTCCCTATTTGCACCTTCTTTCCCGCCTTATGTCCTCTTCACATTTGGCCAAAACTAAATCCACCACTGTAAACTTCATGGTGCAGGGTAACAGAGGAGTGGAATTAATGGAGGGATAAACTGAAGGCTTGCCACAGCCTTCTGTATTTCCTTCAGCTTCATGGCTCAGTGAATAAAGAGTTGGAAAATCATTCAATGCAGTTCAGAGTTTGCCCAGCCAAACAGACAGAAGACCCAACAGGATAGATAATTGCACTGGGAAATATCAAAGGAAGAGATTTCCATAACAGGCTCCACTACCTCTCTTGAATCTCGAGTCACTATAAATTTTCCCCTATCCTATCTTGTCTTATGGACATGGGAAAAGGATTTTCACTGCACATAGAATGTGCAGCATGACAAGTTTTGGATTTCAGTGGTGAATGAAAGGTGATGCTATTACAAGCAGTCATAATACTAATAATTAGTATTTTTATTCTGAGTGAAGAATAATTTTTTCTCAGCAGGGCCAAGTCAGCCAGGCTAAATTCAATTTCTCCTGAGGGATTCCAGGAAATTGCCTCAAATTCCTTCACTCTTGCTTTCGTTTTTGTACTGTACACTACTTAGGAAGTACACATACAAAATTGCACCCATGCCTGTACTTTTAACACTCAGACTAAGAGGATGGCACACCATCTTTAGATATTAAAGCAGTCTTTCCCTTTACATGTTATTTTTCTGCCTGCTGTCCCTCTGGGTGTACTCTCTAGCTTCTCTACCCCTTTCTTTACAGCTCCTATGCACACATCGCTCTGTTCTGGCTGGGTCATGGCCTCCCCCTTTCCATCCAAGCTTTCATGGTGAATTTTTTAATGGTTGAAGCACTGTAGCACTGCCAGTCCATCAATTAGTAAAATGCTCCCGTGGCTCTGCCTATAAGCTCTGTTAGTAATGTTTTGCTTATTGCAAATCTGCTCCCTGCTGTCGTAGGCACCTGGCTGCCTTTTCCTGGTGGCTACAATTGGGATGCATCAGAGATCTGGAGCAAATCTTCACTCCACTTTTGCTACAGCCAGGCTCTAACCCGAGGGTGAAGAGGACACGAGGGGAAAAGAGAGATATGGCCTAGGCAAGAGTTTAAGTGTATGTGTACAATGCTCTTTGGAAGCTGGCACCAAGTCTACAAACTTTAAAGCTGTTCTCACTGGGGAACATCACTGGGAATGTTGTTGTGACTTGATCCAGGTATTTGAGGAAGGAGAGTAATGCTATTATTTCTGAGCCACAACTAATCTATCAATAAAACAGAGATTGGTGAGGAAACTTCAGGGAAGAGCAACTATCATTCATTAAGGCACAACTAAGAGCCTGAAATGGACCATCTTGAAACATGTCATCTTAAAATAAAATATCTTAAAACAGAAAAAAACACTTATAAATAAGCCTCTAACCAGTACCAAGATTTTCCAGGAAGTGTGTGAAAATGGGCAAATATACAGAAATTACTTTTTTGGGATGTGCTTCTAGTCTCCAGAGATTGACAATTTATGGACTACCTGCATCAGACACTGTTCAGCCCACTAAACAGATACTCTATATTGTTTAGCTGTACTTGAAGAGTTTGTCTAATCGCTTTCATGGTGGCTTTTCTGCCCAACATAGAATAAGATCCTCCCTCTTAACATCACACTTCTCAATTTATTTGCTGTGTCTAGTTGACAAATTCTGGGTGTCTCAGCAGCCTTGGGAATAGACAAAATCAGAAAGGATTGTTTTCCTTTGGTGAAATATAAGCCTGATTAGCATTCTGAGAAGCCAGGTCAGGGTTTTGTTGTTGGTGGTTTGTTGTTTTTTTTTTGTATTATCCCCAGCTTCTGTTACATGTACCAGATACCTCTGGGGATGTTGCTGGACAAGGCCCTATTCTTTCCCTGGGCTATTGACTACATGCCAAATAAGATTTCTCTCCAATCGAACACTTCTGAAGATTTAGGCACTGTCTCTATCACAGTTGGTGGTGTCTAGAAAAACAACTCAGTTCATTTGCTACACCTTGCCTGGGTCACTGAGGAAGTTAACTGTGTGGGACTATTAACACCCCATAAAGATACTTTCTTAGCTTTAAAGCACACAGCTCTGAAAAGTCAGCAGCACCTTAGTGATGGGCTGTCTAAAGGCTGCTCTTGTGAGCATAGTGGGCTGCTGACCCCATGCAAAACTAAACAAAGGAACTGTGCCTGGAAAGCTGCAGGGCAGGGCTGCAAATTACTTGTGTAGGCACGAGGAGCACAGTTCCTATGGGCTAGGCAAACCACTGGCACACTAGTCACACCTGCACCTACCAAGAACAGCATGCTAAGCTCATCACCTCCTAAATCTGATGTCCTGATCAATCAAGTTTTATGTCAGCAAAGATGATTTTTTGCATAATAATGTGACCTGTAGAAATGGAGTAATTATCTAACTACTGTGGGATGATACTCTTCCATCTTCTTTTCCAATAAATATCTGGCTTTGGTTCTCCAGCACAGAGTGGAGGTTTGTGGGTTTGTTCTGAGTAAAATAAATTGATTGAGTGCAGTGGAGCTTGGCTGAATTAAGCAATGTGGACATCAGCTCCAAGACCATGAGAACTGAAAGTTAGAGGGTCACTGTGTCTCCAAAGAGATCTGACAAATGCTTGCTTAACTCTGCACATTATCAAACTGTTCTTATACCAAAGGCCATGGTACAGCATAAGCTTCAGATTGGATCGGATATTAGGAAAAATTTCTTCACAGAAAATATTGTTCATAACTGAAACAAACTCTCTGGGAAAGTGGAAGAATCACCATCCTGAGAGGTATTTAAAAATCACGTAGATGTGGCACTTAGGAACATGTTTTTTGTGGTGGACTAGGCAGTGCTGGGTTAGTGGCTGGACTTATATCAGAGGTCTTTTGCAAACTGAATGATTCTGTGGTCATACTGATCACTAAACCAATTAAGTTTTGGTCAAGCATGTAAAATTCATAGAGGTGAGAACTGTCACTGCTGTGTTTAGCCTAATAGAGAGAGTCAGTCATGAAGATGGGGACCATGTTCCCTTGATTCTTTCCAAACTCATACATTGATATGTGACAAGAAGCCTCCATTCATGCAGTTTGGAAGTCACTCACTCTGTACTGGACACTTTTTCTGATCTCTAGAAGATACTCCTTCTGTGGACACTAATGTTGATTGGAGAGGGTTTCTTTTTCCTATGCTGGCTAGAAGACTGCTGGCCAAGGGCCTTCCGCCTAAATTGTGTTACCAGCAGCAGAATAATGGCCCCAAATATGTAGGAAGCAGAGGACAGAGAGCACAGGAGCTTTAGCTACTCACCTTTTTCCCCCCTTAGTCTAATATAAATAATACATTAGTGTGTGTTCCTGTCTCAAACATTTGCTGTAAGTTGCTCTTACATGACGGATTATGACTGAGTCCTGTCTGTGCTACAGTTAACAATCTTTTCCTCTAATTCCTTTCCTTCCTGCCAGTGAACACCAGAGAAAATAGGCTCCAAAATGGCAATAGATGTTGTAAAACCAAAGGCAACCACTTTCTTGTTGTCCTGTTTATAAGGACAAAAATTATCAGGCCTTAATTATGAGAGAGATTTATTGGGATAGATTCTCCATTGGTAAGGGCAGAGACACCCTTTAGCCAATCATGTAGGGAGGCAGGACTCTCCACCACCGTAAGGGCATGGTCTGACAAATATGGTGAGAATGGTAATGACTGAAAGGAAAGGACTATGAAAGAAAGGACTAAGGTCTTGTGATGTTCCCTTTAGGCTCATTATGCATAGCACTACAAAGTGGTTCACTTAATTTCTCTCTTTATTCCTATTCTTTTGTTTCCTTTCCTTCTACTGCTTCCTTGCTGTTCAGTCTGAGTCTGGCCAGCTCTGAAAATGGAATTATTTCCTGGGCTGAAGCCATGTTAGCAGCAAACTGTCCTTGTAATAGGAGAGAGCCAGTGGGAAGGAGCAGGAGTGAGGAAGCCAGATGTTGTCTCAAGCCAGTGACATGAGCCAATATCCACTGGCTGAGAGTGTGAGCTGTCCATGTGTCCTGCCTGCAGCATCAGGCAGAAGCTTCTGTTGTCTTCCGCCCCCGTGGGCGTGCTTGCCACGGTTGTCACAAATCCAGCGCAAATCTTAACACACACCACGGCAGAGCGGCTGTGCCACACCAAGCTGCCTCTTCTGTGTCTCCCCCAGGGGCTGAATTGGGGGTGTGTATCCTCAGCTCCACTCTACACCAGCTGTGGGCTTGTCCCTCAAGGACAGATAGCAATAAATATGGAAGTCTGGTTCTTTTCCTGCTGGGAGAGATGAAAAAGGACTCAGTGCATGGAAACCATCTGGGATGAGAGCAGAATTGGCCTAAACAGCTCTGGTTTAAAGGAGCCAGAAACATGGAGAGAAAGTGCTGGGAGGAAGCAAAGGAAGGGAGAAGAACTGGAGAGGGGAGATAGTTGTGTAAATAAAAGAGTGAGGAATGAGCTTCAGCTCAATCTCCTTTTTCTAACTGATTTTGACAACGAGGTGCCATGGCCTTCACTGACCTCAGCTCTTATCAGCCTGGTGTTGATGTGACCTTATTGCTTCCCTGGTTTAAAACATTTTTTATTCCATCAGTGGCCCATTCCTTTTCCCTACCCCCTTCTCATTTTTCCTTTTACAGCCTGTTAATGAGCAAAGTGCTTATGCAAATGAGAGGCAGAAACAATCACTTTGAATAAAGAAGGAAATTGTCTGGGTAGAGACAGAATCCAGCTTCCCTATAATGAGTGCCTCTCTACCTTGGCTCTCGTGTCGACCCTCCTGCTTTTCACTACACCTGAAGCTACAATGTTATTTTTTAACTTTTGTGCCATAATATAAACATTGATATCTGTCTTTTTGGTAGCACCATTTCACATGCCCATAGAATTGTAGAAGCATTAGCACCAATTTTCATTTTCTTGCTGTACAAAGATGAGCCAAAGGGGATGAGGGTTTCATCTCTCCCTAGCTTGCTATCTCTATGCAAATTTTGTGTCCATTTTTAATTGTTCATTTAGGAAAGTGATTTTATGTTGTTTTATCAGCCACCCTTAGTGTGGATGTGGTCACACTAACGTAAAAGTGCTGGAAAGCTATGTTGCTTATTCAAACTGGACTATTACTTGTATGCAAATATAAGTGAGTGTGCCTTAAGGGACTGTTCTGGTTTTTTTCCAGCATTAAAGCAATGTATATTCTACTGTGAACAAATATTTAGAAATGTCAGAGCTGCTCCGGAAAGTATTGTTCTATTTCAGTGAAGAAAAACCTCAAGGATATTTCTTGTAAGCATTGCAGGATATGGATGTGAATCCTTTAAGGAAGCTTCTTCTTTTACCAAGATGTAAACTAGCTCTTGAACTTAAATGTCATTTTTGACAATACTTGGATATTGACAAAAAAGGGCAGGTAGAAATAGCAAGATGTTTGTATGAAGCTAGTAGAAGAACTAGTAGAACACAGAGTGCTGTTTAGGTAAACCAAGGCCCATTTGTTTTCATTTGATGATAGGAGTTAGCCAGATAACTCATAGCATGGGAACTGGGATTTTCCTTTTCCTTTCCCTTTCCCTTTCCCATTCCCTTTTCCTTCCTGTCTCTCAGGCACCTCCTGGCTGTTCAGAGGACAGAAATTGAAGCTGGAAGCTAAAAGCAGGCCTTACTTCACATCAAGAGAAATGTCTGTGTCATGAACGTTGTAGTCTGGAGACCAAACTTGAGGCAACTTCTTTGGCACTTTCCTATCCAGTGTCTCAACAGCAAAATCTGGGATAACCAAATGCACTGTTTGTATGAGGGCTCATGAAAGAAAATTTAATGGCTGTCATGTAGTTCCTATCTTTCCTGTCCTCTCCATCCAACATAGAACTATACCTATAGATGAGTATAAAAGGGCAGAAGTAATGATTTAGGGTTCATTCAGAGGCTCACACTTGCCCAAAAATTCTTATTGCCATCACTTGAATTTTGTTTTATTTTCTCATCTAAAGATGTAAATCTTCTACTTCTTCCAGATGGATGAGACCTGAAAGGTCTGTGAAACCAAACTTCAACCTGTCTGGCTTTTTCCACAAAACAGTTCAGAGCTTAATGATATGTTTCAGACTTGTGCCCCTCTGTCAAACTGGGTTGAAACTGGCAAACTGACTCAATGGCTATTAGAAGAGACTTACAGACAGAGAGTGTGATCGCATAATCCAAAGAAATCAGGATAAATTAAACAGAAGTAGGTGCTGCTTGCAGGTGAGCAGGGTCATTTTTCATCGGTCACCTCTTGTGGTGTGGAATCCCTTGGGATCTTTGGGATGGCAGTGAAGACAGAGGTTGTGCTGGTAGGACACACGAGTCTAGAGTGTACACTGAGGGTCCACCTCAAAGTCCTCATTGCCCAGGAGTGTTCACCACTGGGTGATGCAGATCTGGAAGGTAGGATTTGTTTAATTAATTCATGTATAGAAGCAGTAGTGTTAGGGCTAAGCTCTTTCATCCTGTTGCTCCCTACCAGGCTACATATATTTGGTGTTTGGAGCCTGTTCACCCCTATGTTGTCCAGCTGATTTTACATGTCTCCACTGGTGGCTAGGATTTTAAACATTTTCCTTTGGCCAACTTAATGAGGCTCCTGAAAAGGGTTGGTTAAGCTTCTGATAAGCCTCTTGATTTTTATTTTAGTTTTCCAAGCCTTATGTGAATCAGCCCTTTTGAATTCAGCCACTAGCACCTGGAAAGAGGCCACCAGCACTCAGGGGCCGACAACATTATTAATGCAAGTCATTATTTGTGCGAAAACCCTCCCGGCTCACATGAAGTGTGTGGGTTCCCACTGTTTCAAAGGAGATGGAAATACCTGCTATGTACAGATAACCCAGCCCCCTCCCCCTGTTCTGAACCATCAATGCCCACCACCCAAACCTGGCCCTCTCCAGCAGCCCTCTTGATGAGCAATGTCTGTTTGTGAAGGGTCCCTTTGTGAAACTCCTGAGGTTTTGCAGCAGCGTCAGGCTAACAATGTGTAGTATAATTTAGAGACAAATGGGAAGTTACTCATCTGAGTTGAATGACAATAAGAATTTCTTGGATTTGAGAAGATGGGGAGGAGAGGTGAAACAATAACCAAAAAAAAGGAAAGATTGAAAAAAAAAACCCAAACAAAGAGAATAGCATCCTGATCCATCTAGTTTTTTGTTTGTTTTCAGTTATTTGGTGTTTTTTTAAATTGTTCTCCCTCTTAACAATGTGTAGATATCTTTATCTGTGTAGACTCATTCTAAAAACAACAAAATAAAGTTTTGAAGGTGAAAATGATTACAGACAGGGATGTAAGTGGGCTTAATGCAGTCCAGGTTTTTCAAAGTGGAACCATTACAAACTAACCACATACTTTCCTTCAGAAGGAGAACCAGCTTTCTAGAGATAAAAAAAACCTGTGTCAAATCTAATTTATTTTGGACTTTAGGAATGTGATACCTAAATTGAAAGGTGATACCCTACATGGGAAATTACTGCCTAAATCTGGAGAAGACAGGGATTGGGAATAAACTTGCAAGAAAGGAGTGTGCTGATGTAACTAGCTGATGAAACAAAACTGAGACACTCTCAAGAAAAAAGTGAGATCGTGAAGAAAGCGTTGGGAGACCTTGAAGGTAATAGAAACAGAATGAAATTGTATACTGCAGAGTAAAAGGTTACATTCTTGGGATCAACATGTGAATTTCTTCTATGCGCCAGAATAAATAAATTCATAAATTCCATAAATTGCAAATGACAGTAGGGAGAAAGGACCAAGATGTTATTCATCCTGTGATCAGCTAGTACAACTGTGAGCCACCTCTGGGATGCAGGTGAGAAACAAGCAAATGCAATCTCAGGATGAGTATTTCAGAGACAGACAGGGAATTTTTAATGTCATTGTTAGAGGCTTTGCCGAGGCATCATCTGGAACGTCATCCTGAGCACCACTCAGTCACGTGTCTGGCTGAGCTGCAGCAGGAGCAGGACAAGAAGGCGGCTAAAGAAGGCCATGGGCCATCCAGGAGAATGGAGAACCTGTCATGTGTGAGGAGTCTACAAAGTGTTCTACTTGTCTAACAAAACAAAGGCTGAGGAGTGATATGATTATTCTCTATGAACACCTTAAGGGGATAAATGTCAAGGAGGAAGAAGAGTCGTTTAAGCTAAAAGACAATTTGGCACAAGAGCAAATGGGTAAAAGCTGGCCATGAATAAAAATAGGCAGAAAATTGGAGGAGAATGACTCCACCCCCAGCAGAACCAGGCTCTAGAGCAGCCTAGACAACTGGTGTGGGTGAAGCATACAGTTACAGAGGGAGAGGGAGGCATGAACAGTGTCTATGCCCCCCATCAATGATGGGTGAGCACTCTCACAGCTTAAGGCTGTGCTTAAGACTTCTTCTCTTTCTTTCTGCCCCTACCCCATTATGACTGACTCCTCTTTCTGCTGTGGAGGCAAATGCTGTATCTGTGTTTAGGGTGTCATTTGACCTGGGGAAAAAACGTGTTTATCTATCATGGTGTGCACAGTGAGAGAGAACTGGCTTCTGTACCTCTGTACCATGATGTTCCAAAGTCTTTTACTTTTCTAGGATAGGAACAAATATTTCTCTCTTAGTTCTACATTACCACTTCATTACAACAAAGGTGAAGTTGGATGATAAAAGTAGCTATGTTTTGGAGGGACATATTTAATTCTATGATTCTTTCTTTACCCTCCTTTGAAATTCTGAGCTGGATTTATTTTTTTTTTTTTTGACAATGGAACGAACAACTCTGCCATTTAATAGATTTCTTGAGAGAGTTGTAGCTTTTTCCCAGGCAAAGAAGGAATAGGGGGCAGGGATGGTAAGTGAATTGTTCCTTCTCATTTCCTGCTGACTCACTGGTCTCTGCATTATGCTTACAACATGGCTGAATCACCAGGGGAATCTAGGCAAGTCTCCTCTAATCCCATTTAGGAAAATTTGAATTAGGAAGAGAAGGAGAAAGATGAAAGGAGGACAAAGAGAAATTTAACTGTCATGGCAGATTCTAGGTGCATTTCTTGTGGTAGATAGTCCTGGGTAAGGTGAGTCAAGTGGATCAGAGAGGCATAGAACATACATCTTCATTTCAGTTTGAGAGACAGAGGTCAAGATGTTGCATGGTCATAAGCAGAGTATTGCTGAACTCTTGAGAATTGCTTTGACTAGTTCAAGCTCTATCTATCACATTTGACATTCACTAACACATAGGATTTTTTCAGCTTTCATGTCTCTCAGTCACCAGTCCCAACACTGCCTCCACTGCTGGCTGTGAGGTAAGACCCTGTTTGTAAACACATCTGTTGTCTTTGTGGTAGCAAAGGAACAGTAGGAGAAGAGTCTCGGGTTGGTTTTCTCACATGAGATTCAAGTTGTTTAAAGTCCTTGCCCTCTAAAAGCCCCGAGTCGCGTTGGTACAAAGAAGCGGAGTCTTCAAGGCCTTGCTTTCCGGTTTCTCGAGTTGTTTATTATTTGATATCACAAAGTTTTTCTCCGCTCCCAGCCGAGGTCCGGACAGCGGCTGGGACACGAGGCGACTGCCCACCGATGGGACGTCACCTTACATTGATACAGATAATTACATGTAGGTTATTTACTATTTCACACCAATGCCTAGTGCTTACACTAAGAGGGTCACTTCTGCTTTGACCCAATCCACTCTAACTATCTTATATCATCACCACCCCAGAAGATGGAGGACGAGGAAGAAGGAGAGGGACACAAGGTACCACCCAAATTCCACCATCTTGTCCCCCATTTACCTCTATTCTAAGAATCCTAAAACTACTGAATTTTGTATGTTCTACTGTGTTAAACTACTATTTTCACTTCCTGGTGATTTGCAATTCCTCTCCTAATGCTGGAAGTTTCTCCCATGGGCTAAGATCAAACTCAATGTCTTCCTGGGCTCTGTGCCAAGGTTTCCAACCCCCCTGGACCGGTTCCACACCGCCCCTGTCCAGGGCTCAAATTCTCTTTCCCAGGTCCCAGGTCATCCAAGGGGATGTCCTGGACTCCAACAGAGAAGGAGCAGGAAAATGGCTTGAGCTTCAAGCTTTGAGTATGAGGATTGTACTGATCAGGAGCACAGAGTGGTGAAACCAGCCTCTAATGTTTAGACTCAGCCTAAGTTGTAATTGCCTTGGATCGTGGATTAATTCCAGTGTCCAAAGATTTGAAAAGCAGACTAATATGATTATATTTAAGTGCAAATACAGAAAAGAGAGCAGATAAACACTCCCAGTATGCTGCTATTCTGCCTTATGCTGTGACTATAGTATATTTAGAATACAGCTCCAAGAATCAGTTTCCCTTACTAGTCTGCATGAGCCCATCCAGGCCTTAGAAAGTCCTTTGATGAGTTATTATATTTCCTCTGAAGGCTTGAAGTAATCACTTGCCAGCCCAGCCTGCATCTTTCCTTGGACAGTGTGGGTACAGTCATTAATAATGTAGAAAAATCTTTGAAAAGTGCTGACAAACCTGATAATGGTGGTGGTGCTGGCTTGAAGAAGGGCTGGGGAAATAGCTATCTGAAGCATATGTGAGTTGGCTGAAGCCTACCTAGTGTAGGGTAGGCTAATCTAATTTTAATCGAGATATGGCTGTAGCTCCTACAGCTGTACCTGAATTGGATGCATTTGCCAGCTCACATAATGCTGTCCTGTGGCTGCTGCAGCACAGAGGTCGGGCCAGGCTGCGAAACCTGCCCGTGAAACTGCACGTACTTTGCTCTGCCACACTCTGCTATAGGAGATGGACAGAATTCAATTCACTGGGCAGGTTGTATCTGTCATGTGTTGATGCTGGCTGGATGTCAGGCACCCACAAAAGCTGCTCACTTACTCCCCTCTGCAGCTGGACAGGGGATAGAAAATTTAACAAAGAGTTAAAACAAAATTTAACAAAGGGTTCATGGCCTGAGATAAGGACCAGGAGAGATCTTTCATTAAATACCATCATGGGCAAAACAGGCTCAACTTAGAGATATGAAGTGAATTTATTACTAACAAATTCAGAGCAGGATGATGAGAAGTAAAATAAGCCCTTTAAAGCACCTTGGCCCCACCCCTTCCTCCCTTCCTTGCTTTGCCTCCTCCCCCAAGCACAAGGAGACAGGGAATGGGGATTATGGTCAGTTCATCACCTGTGGCTTCTCCTGCTGCTCAGGGAAAGGAGTCCTTCCCCTGCTGCACTGTGGGGTCCCTCCCATGGAAGGCAGTTCTCCCATGTGGCTTCATCTCACGAGCAGCAGTTCTCTGTCACGTGCTGCAATGTGAGTCCATCCCAGGCAGCCATCCTCCCAAAATTGCTGCGGCATGGGCCACTCTTCCACGGGGTGCAGTCCTTCAAGGACAGGCTGCTCCAGCCTGTGAGCAGGGCTCCTCTCTCCATGACTCTCCCTAGGGTCACAGCCTCCTCCAGGCATCCACCCACTCCAGTCTGGGTTTTCTCCAAGGGCTGCAGGTGGAATCTCTGCATCCCTGTGCCCTCCATGGGCTGCAGAGGCACAGCTGCCTCCCCACAGTCTGCACCTGGGACTGCAGGGGAATCCCAGCCCCAGTGCCTGGAGCACCTCCTACCCTTCCTTCTGCACTGACCTTGGTGTCTTCAGAGCTGTTCTTCTCACATATTCTCACTCTGTTCTTCTTTGACTGCAATTACAACTTTTTGGTTTTGTTTCTTCTTAAATCTGTTATTACAAGGCGTTATCACCATTTCTGGCTGGCCCAGCCTTGGTCAGTGGCATGCCCATCTTTGGAGCCACCGGGGACTGGCTTTGCTGGACATGGAAGAAGCTTCCAGCAGCTTCTCACAAAAGCCACCCCTGCACCCCATCCAGCTACCAAAACCAGGCCATGCAAAACCAGTGCAGTATCAAATACCCAAGGGAATTGTGAATAACAAGAGGTTTTGGCATTGCTGTCATCTATTCATGCCAGAAAGGTTTAGGGATTTTTTGCTGAAAAACTAACTGCTTATGTCTTGCCCACATTTCTATCCACAACATCACTGAATCAGGGCCAGAATGGACAATTGTGTTCAACTTCAACTAGCCATAAGCCATGCTCAGTAGTAGGCAGCCTTAAGTCTTGTCACCTCTCCTCTCAAACATTTAAAATCATATGCAGCTCCTGGAAAATCATCAGTCTTAAGACATGATAGCCGCAGATGGAGAGCCTGCTATAGCTTCTAAGTAATATATTAGTATAGTATATGCAAGTGTTTGGCTTTGGGCTTTTCTTTGCTTAGGATGCCTTTTTTTTTAATCATGTGCTCCTTCAAGGCTTTCCTACTGTTCTGCAGTAACCTGTGAAGAGAATATATTATGCAGAAGCGAGGTAATCAGGAATGAGAGTAGAGGAAGAGCTTAATAAAACTAGGAGGCCTGGAACAATTAAATTCAACCAATTGACAGAGGAGGGGAGATGAGTTGACAGTAGAAAGATAACCTGTTTGTAAATGCAGCCCTATTTTATCTTCCCACCAATTAAATTAAGTTCTCTTTGGCCTTCAGATAAAAAAAAAAAAAAACAACCCAAACCAAACTAAATAAACACTGTTATGCTGCATACATCTTAATATTTCTAATCTTCTGACTAGCAGAGCAAAAAATTAATATCTTCCTGCCTTGGTAAGAGGGAAAACAGATGCCATGGGGAGGAGGAAATGGGAGAGGATGAGCATCTCTAAGTTTAAGTTTGTGTGCCTATACATGCATGCATACACACAGGGAGTCAAAAATAGCTTTGCAAAAGGAGTTTTAAAACGTCATTGTAATAATGCCTGCGAGTATGCCAAAGAGAAAAACAATGAAAATACAGCACTTTCACTGCCACTTACAGTGACCCCAGGCAAAAGCATCAGTCTAGCTCCAATGGCTTTGGTCCATGGCAAAACAAGAGGCCTTTGTCTTTGCTGTGGTGAGGATAAAGCACACGCATTGGCAGTCCTGAGGGAAAGCTCTATCTGCCTTTCTCCCTAAAGATGTGGAACCAATGAGTTGAGAGCTATATCCTTTCATACCACTGCTGCCTACAGCCTGAGGCAGCTGAAGGAAAACTCTGAACAATTCCAGCAGTGCTGCAGAGATGACCAGTGCAACTTTGCATGCCCATGGTCTGCACTCAGCCCCAGTGACACATCAGGGAAGAAGCCCTTGGGATGACCCTGGCACAAGGCTAGGGAGGCAAGATGCTCCAGGAGTCCCAAAGCAGAAGATGATGCTTTGTCCTTCAAATAAAGGGTGGTCTTCAAGTTTAGGCTTTTCTCAGTCACCCTAATTTTTTTCTCACTTCCACATAAGACAGACTGCAGTGGTGGTTGTGCTGCTGCCAGCATAGCCCAACATCCCCTCAGAGAGAAGGGGAAAGGAAGCTGACTGAATATTGCATGATCAGACGGAGGAGAAACACAGGCAGTGGCCTCACAGCCTAAGTTGTAATTGCCTTACAGTTAGGGCATACTCATGCCCATCAGCAAAGGTCTCTTTGGCCCTTTTCCCTTTTGGCTCTTTTATCCTACCACAGCACATCCCAATGCTCTGCACTGCTGACCACGGCTCACCAAGGTGCTTGAGTGTTCCTTTAGGGAATTCAGGGAATTATCCTTGCTTTTCCCCACTCTCATTCCTGGGCTTAGAACTCCAGAGAGTGAGATGACGTGTGTGTGCAGCTCGTCCCCTTTGCCTCAGAGGTGCCCTATTCCAGTGCAGAGCTTGTACCACAAGGACATGTTGTCAAACAAGTGCCGGGGCTGTGGCTTGACTCAGTTGCTGCTGCAGACACAGAGCCCCTACTAACACAGAACAGCCTCTCAGGATGGCAGGGCTGGGTCTCTGCTGCCTCAGACTCCCGTGGACACTGCATCAGGGGCTTTTCCTTGTCCTGCATCCATGCTGATGATAAGTGCAACTCTCTGTCACAGCACAGTCCCCAGTGCTCAGGCAGCTTAACGAGAGCTTACAGGGAGAAAAAGCATCTCCTCAGGAATGCTTTCTGTGCAAGCAGAGCCATGGGGGATTGGAGCAGAAATGTACTGCAACCAAACTGTGTTCCTTCTTCTCAGGCACAAGCAAGTAAACTGCTTTATCCTGTCCCTTACCTCTCATCCACTGTGCCAGGCATAGAAACGCAGCAATTAAAAATCTTAGTACTCCAGTACCAGTCCATCCACTCGAGTCTGACAGGACCAAATGTCCTGCTCATTACTGGAAGCAAAAACACTGTGGACCTAATTCAGACTGTTGGACACATCATTTCCCTTTTCCATACCGGCTTGCTCAGACATACAATAAGGAATTTGCCATCATTCATAATGTTCCTTTATTTTGTGCTGCTGAGCATTGTATCTCCTCTGCAAGCAGTCAAACAGTTTAAAGCAACTCTGAGGCTCCTGCACACTACAATGGCTTGTTTTGTGATTCAGAACTGTAACTACAAATAATAAATGTTGTGTCTCACCTTAAAATGCAACTGTCAGACTGGGCAGAACTGTATTTGTTTCATTCCCTCATGTGAAAAAAAAGCTAGCTTAGAAATTTATGTGAGGGCAAGTCTGCCTTGATTCAGGCTAAATGTCTTCTGATTTCGTTTTATCCTCTTATCCTCAACTACTCTGTTTTGGATCAGACTAATGTTACTTCAGCTTTTTATATGGAGATATTTTCTGTAGTTCTGAAATAAAAGGTCTTCATTTCTTTTTGGTTTATGTAAAATTCTTATATTTTTTTACTTCTTGAAGTGTATTTTCAATATGGACCTGAACCACCAATGTTAGTTTTATGTCCCAAATTCTTAAACACCTCAGTGTGTTTGGTACATGCATGCACACAGGTACAAACCATCAGAAGAGGAAAATTATGTGGGGGAAGGTGAAGCACTCTAGATCAGCTTTATTTTCTTTTCATTGCCATTGATGATAAAATGCCACTTCTTGACTTCAGGGGGAAACAGAACTGAGTTAATGTTAAGGTGTTTTGAAAATACCACTCACTCTGCAAAAAATCTGTAGTAGTAGATCCCCAAGGTGAAGATTTTATTCACACAAGACAAGCAGTTCAGACACAAAATGAACTATTGAATTAAAAAAAAGGTATTTCAGATAGCTAAATCTAGAAAGTTGCGGGGTTTTAAAACCAAATTCCCTCTGTTCCCTATCTGTCATTTGTTTATTTGCTGCATCTCCCTCCTTCAAGCAATATAACTAAATTAGTGATTTTTTGACTTCTCCATGCCCTTTCAATCTAAAATGTTTCTATTTTACATTGAAATAGAGAAAAAAAGCCCATAAAAAGATCTTTGTTGAAGAGATCAAAACATGTGTCACCTGTGACATTGACATGGCTCTGCCTCACAAAATGACTGTGGCTCTGTGGGCAGAGAGGTGCCTTGAAAACCCAAATCATACCACAAACAAGAAAATTTCCTAAGCTGTCTGTCTAAGCAAGCACCCTCTTATATTTTTAATTCTTGCATCTAGTTGAGCTGGCTGCGAAGTCCATTAGCAGAAATGAATCACAGTGTGGAAAGCTGCACCATGCATTTACTGTGCTCTAAATGCTGCGTGGCAGCTCTTTTTTGTGCTTGCACTTATTTCATTGTAGGTCCTGAAACCGAGGTGAGAATGTGCATTTGTGTGTCCACCACAAATTAGCTACTGCAGAATTAATCCACTCCAGGTAGACAGATCAGCTCCCCATTGGATGGGGAGGGGTGGAGAAGCAAAGTAAAATTTTTAGGCATGAAGGCAGTATTTACAGGCTGAGATCTTATTCTGCTTCTACTTTCTTTGCCTTCCTCAAGCTTTTGTGTTATCTCAGGCTTTTTGTATTTCAGTTGGGTCTTTTATTTGCATGGGACTTTTCCTCTGTTCAGATGAGCTTTTAAACTTTTAATCCTTCACTCTAGTACTGTTTTGCTAAGCCTGAATCTCAAAGTGAAAGCATCCTAAGTCCCAATGCAGGAACTTCCTCCCTTTCTGTGCACACCTTTGACCCTGGAGCTGCAGAGGCTCAGAGGGACTGCAGACATTTGCCTGTATGGCTGTGATAGTGGAGTTATTTCCCAAATTCTTATGATGAATGATGAATGTGGCTTGTGTAAGATTTCCTTATGCATTTTGCTTTGTGCGTGTATCTATGTATTCACACATACACTGCAGTAAGTTCTTTTTGAAATGTGATCACAAATTGTTCTGTTTACACAGAAACCTAAAAATGCTGCACACACATGCATATAACATTATAGGAAGCATTTGCATTGTTTGACAAGAAGTATGTTTTATTGTTCAGCATTGTGTGAGCAGGCAGTAAAGAAGTTTGCCTTTTGTGTGATTCAGGCCTTTCACTTCCCTCTGTACACATTCATCTATTTACTTTTTTAGAAGAGGGCATAACATTTAACATTATTCTTACCCAGTAATGGTACTGGAGAGTATTTTTCAGATGCTGACTCCTCTATTTCTAATCTGAAATAGATTTATTTTCATTTAAGAAATAATGATGGATTTAGGGGACTAATTTTGGAACAAATAAAAATAGATAAATGTGGCTGACAATTTAATCAGGGAGGAGTGTCTGCAAGGTGAGAATAGACTTTTTCTCTGCCTACCCCCATGGAGGAGGTATTAGCCTTATCTGAAGGCTTGTGTCCTTAGTTCTGTCCAATTGCAGCTCAAGTGAGAGTACAAAAGCATTCTCCTGCAAGCAGGTGGGATTTTTTTTTATGAACTGTTAGACAGTAAGATCAGGATGTAGCTGGTAAAGTGGAAAGAGACTCCTTAGGGAAGTAGGTTTTGGATGCTCTGGTGCTTCTTTCCTTTGCTCCTTGGGGCTCTTAATCGCTTTAGAGATGTGATTATGCTGGGACCATGGTGTCCTTTACTGCTGCTAGAAAAGCATGCCTCTCACCCTTCTCACAAACAGCACTGCAATGATTTCCCTTCTGAGTGCTGTGGGTAAGTGAATTACATGGAATGAGATTTCCCCTTGTCTCTAGATAATGCTGGGTGACCGAGTGTAAAATTGAGAGAATTTTGCTTTCCCACTCTATCACTGCCCTCCCTTAGTCCTCTCTGTTGCTTACCTGTGGGGCCTGATTCACTGGAGTTTACAATGGTGTGAAGTCAGTGTAACAGAGAGGCTGCTGCCTCCTGAGTGTGAATTGTCTGTTCCTAAGAGGTGGCTGTAGCTTGATAAAGCAGTGGCCCAAGGGGCTGCAGATTCCCCCCCACCCCTTGTTGTTCTTTCTGTTTCACTGGTGCAACAAGTCTCATAATGCTTTCTGTAAGAGGAAGGCTGAGCCTGTGATGCACATGGGGAAATCTGGGAAGTGCCTGGCTCCTTCAGCAAGGTCCATGAGCTCTCTGTACCCACAGCACAGCTGTGTTCAGGCTTCATGTCAGTAAACAGCCCCTCTCTGGTTAAAGCAGCTAATCTTCTGATTGCTGTAAGCTTCTCTAAGACCTGATCCTACCTGCTTCTAAGGCCTGATCCTTCTCCTAAGAGAAGGACAATTGTTGGGTTGTACATCACATTAGCAGCTAAGAATAAAAGCTGGTTATCTCTCACCCAGTTACTCTAGAGGTCACCGAACCAGCATTAGAAATGGATGAGCTAAAGCTCATAAGGAAAGTGCCTGTGATTGCTGTGTGGCTGGAGGGAGGAGTAAATACAAGGAGCTTTAGGCTCTGGTGCAGTGTGCTAGCTCACTAAACTAAGCCTCTGCTTCCTTTGTAGGTAAGTGAAGGTTTGTAACAAGCTTCTATGTTATAGAGGCTTTCAGCAGTAAAACCAACCTAATCATGGGGGGTCAGAAAAATGACCTCTTCCCAATCCAGGACTGCAATATGATCTTTAGTTTGTTTGTGAAAGCTCTCCTGAAAACTCTCCCCCTCACCCCAGAGTTCAGTCTTTGAGCACGTTGTGAGAGCCGCTAAAACTGTCATGGCAGGGGGCAGCAGCTTGTCACCTTTCCTGGTGAAGGAAAAAAAAGTTTGGGACAAGCACAAGCTTCCAAAAGTATCCTTCCTGTCTGTCTACACAGCATTTGTATGTGCAGGCTTTAGGATTATCCTGCAGCTGTCTCTTCTGAGCTCACGTGGCAGAAATGCTAAAACTGAAACCTGAAGTTGATAGCAAAGAACCTGCTCTCTGCCTAGAGCTAGCTGATTGCAAAAACCTCAGTGAGAAACAATAATTTCTTTCTAAAAAGATTATTATAAGTGGATTTACATGTGGTCCCCTTGGGAAAGGCTGGGAGGATGGATAACTTGGCTGTTGGCCCGTAGTCATCACCAGGGAGCCTGAGACACTTTAACTGCCACTTCCCTGCCTCAATGTTCTAGAGAAGCTCCATCCTCTGCCTAATGCTGCTGGTGGCCTGATCTCAGCAGCCACAGGACTGCAGTAGCTGCTGGTCCCCATCCTGTGTGTTAATTGACCTAGAAGGTAGATGTTTCCTTGAGCTGAAAGACCTCCTGCCACTGCCTGGTGTGACATGACACATGACTTGTTAGGCTTTAGACTGTGAGATTGAAAGGAGAGGTAGCAGCTTCTGGAACTGAAGCAAAGCTTTAAGCCTCTATCAAAGTGTTTTTCATCTTTCCTGCTTTTTAAGCTAGAGAAAATTATAACCTCTTCCTCACTTGTTAACTATCTCAAATGCTGTGAATCCGTTGCGGATGGCTGGATGGCAGCGTTTGGCAATGCTGGCTGGAATGGTTTGTGTTGGTCTGCCATCCTCTGAGCCTTGGGATGGAGATCAATCCCAAGGTGGTCAAGGTGAGCTGGCACAGGAGCTGCTTGGGCTAGTTTTGTAGGTGCCCATTTTATCTTCCCAGAGCACTTGGATCAAAAGGAGACACAAATCAAACCCAACCCCACTAAGGTATGGAAAAAACAGGTAGTAAGGGTCTCTTTGATGAGTATGGCTCTTAACCTTTCGGCTCAATGTGTTGCTCGGTCACAGTTTAGCTTTGGGCTCATTTACATTGAAAATGAAAGCCTATAAAACATGGAATGATGGCTTTGGCTGTGTCATTTTTTTAACATGATGAATGTTATTATATAATGTTTCCTGGACACTGGGACCCCTGAGAATCCAAAAAATAAAATAAAATAAAATTAAGGGTGGTCTCAGCTGCTGTTAAGTACCTCACTGTTTCTCTGAAGATAAGAACTCAATAGCCCGGAATGACGGCATAGAAAGCAGCTGTGATCACTAGGAGCCAAAAGAGCTATGTGTACCCCTGTCCTGGAGGAATGGAATTGATAGCAGCAATAAAAAGTGTTTGGCAGCTCCCTGATCAGCACAAATACTTGTAGTGAGTAATTCTAGCTTTTCCTGTGCTCTCTGTTCTGGAAGAGCAGAATTGCTGCTTCCTCCTCTGAGAAGTGGAGATCAGCATGGTAGCAGCGTGACTGACTATCTTCAGTGTGATTCTTGGTGTGTGAAGACAAGGTACTGCCTCAGAGAAAAGCTGCCAACTCCTAAATTGAAGAGATGGCTTTGATGGCTCCTGCAAGGGGAAAGTTCTGATGGAGAAAGGCACCTTCTTAGCGTTTAAATGGAGGTGGGTGGGGACACCTAGGCTTTCTGAGCTTACCCTGTGCCATGTCAACTAGAACAATCTGTAACAGAGAACAAATTGCTAATGCTGTGAGGGGCTAATTTAAATAAGCAAACAAACAAAGCCTTCAGAATTAATTCCTACAAGGCTTGTCTTCTATCGAAAAAAACCTGCAGGTAGTCATATGTTTTTTCCCTTTCTGCCCTAAGCAGGCTTGCAGCTAGGATTTGAAATGCAGAGCCCTCCTTTCCTGTGAATTTCATGTTGATTCAGGAACTACCTGGTTCCATATCCTCCTGAGAAAGAGGCAGTATTAAACATAATATCTAGCGATTCGAACTGTGCAAGGAAGCACTCTGCTATTCCCACTCCAATGAGTGGAGTAATTTCAAGTCTCTATATTGGAAAAGTAATAGAATAAACTGTTGGTTTTCAGAAAATCCCAAACAAACAAAACCTGCACTTAAGTCACCTGCAGGCTGTGGCCACGTCAGGAAAGATCAGATAAGCAGCTGAGGTACCCCCTTTGTGTCAGCTCTGTAATGGAGCAGTCCAGGCAGGAGACCTCTGGGCTTGTCTTCGCCACAGGGCAATGCTGGGTGTCACTAGTGAGACAACTTTCTGATATCACCTCACCATTTACTACTGGGCATTGGCAGCACCTGCAGACTTCAGGGATGATGACCAAGAGGTTGCTTTATCAGACTTGGCAGACTGTGTGTTGTTGGCTACAGCTGCTGGTTTAATTCCTGGTCCTGTGCTGTGTAACTCATCCTGATAGGACACAACGTGTGGCCCAAAGAGCTGCAGTCATGAACCCTCCTTCCCTTGAATCCTACTGTGGGAATATAGCCTGATTACTTGTTGACCAGTAGTAGTAGGAAACACTTAGCTGTCTGCAGGGAAGGGGCATTTTTGTGTAAAGCAGGTCCTTGAGAAAGAGAGAGGCCAGAGCTGGCTCTGCTCTCTTTCTTCCTGACCGAAAGGAAGTATAAGGAGGGGACAGATGACAGGTCTCAAATTATAACTTACAAGGACTGCCTTCTGCCCTTCTATAACAACCCAGAATACCCCAATGCTCACTTCTCTGTGGCCTCTACAGGATGAATGTATGACCACTAACCTGGACTTGTTTCATCTGACCAGGAGGCATTGTGAGAGCTACTGACCAACCAACCAAAAGAATGCCTTTGTTCAATAACAATTCCCACTCTCTCCTGATGGAACCATATTCAGATAGGAAGGGATTGATGAAGGTTTTTCCATAAAATCTTATTTCTTATATTCAAGGTAATCTAGGATTGGGGTAAATTGTATAAAATATGATCAGCCTCCCTTGAGAAAGGAACTGAAATAGCTTCATGCCTTTTTTGGATATTAAAGATAAAAGAAATCAAATGAGTAAAAGGAATGCAGTAGAATCAACTGCAGCTGTATCTTTTTCAGCTCTACTTCTTAACTTAAATGGGAATGAAATATTTTCCTTATGTGTCTTGGAGTCCTCTAGTGAGATTGTCATGAAAGTGTCCCCTTTCATCTTCCTTCCACAGCCTCCCCGTGTCCCTACACATGCAGGAGTGGATGCTCATAAGGGGGTTTGAATTTCCTTCTGAAGTCATGCCTTTTTGACACTTCTGCAATGCTTTTTTTCTCTTTTCTCCTGTGCAGGAGGCTGTAGAGTGCAGGATATGAGGATCAGCTGGTGGCAGATAGTGATGTGAGAAGCCAAAATATTGGGATTATTGCACAGTGCAGCATTTTCAGATAATTTATTGGAAAGCTTGTACCAGAGAGGTATTAAGGATAGATAACCCTGTCCTTTTGGGGATGTAAAGAATACAGGTGACTTGACAAACCCTTTTCTCTACAAGTTTCTTCTGAAAAGTGTTTAATTGCCAGCACTTTTGCTTTGGTAGATTCTACCTTGCAGCAGGCTCTTAATGGACTGGGAAGCTTCACCTGGTTGAAGCTCCTCTACCACTGGCATCAGTCCAGCTGCTCTGGTTATAAAACAGAAACTGATAATGTTTGGTAGAATCAATCTGATATTTCTGTAGTAACACTTCTGGGTTTTTTTTTGAGGAAGAAGAGGTTATTGGCAGTGCTGTAGGCTTAAGCTCTGCTTTTGTGTCACTTTTATGATATCATCGAGATACCACAAACTCCTCCGCAGAAATTCTGTGGAGCTTTGGGTTGAAAACAGCCTCAGGTAGATCCTGATTTTAAAATTGGTTCTTTAAGGTTATCATTTAATTTCTCTCTATTGATCCAGACTTTGCTGTTTTCATGTCATTGTTTCAAAAGGCTAAAACCACCCCAGCTATCCCCACATTTTAGTTCCTCCTGAGTTGTCTGCTAAAGGTTAGGACTTATCTGAACTTTGGCAAATGATGAAATAATGCTCTATTTAAGTGTTAATGTGGGGCTAATAGCCCATGTGGATTCACTTCAGTTCCTTCTGCTTCTTTCCTCCTAGGTTTACTTTCACTGTAGTGCATCAGCCTGTGTCGCAGATGCTATGAAATCCTGCATACCTCACTGACCTTCTGAGAGGGAAAAGCTTGACTTTTTTTTTTGAGTCATTACAAAAATAGGAGGCACCAAGGCTGTTTGCTGTAGTGAAAGCGTGATTTCAAATGCCTTGTCCTTGAAGTTCTTACTACCAGCTTAGCATGTGCAGGGATTTCTGAAGTCAAAGACTGTCAAAAACTGGAGGTTATCTATGTACCGTGTGCTCGTACTAGCCATCTAAGAATTTTCTGAGTTTTCTGGAGCCTTTGTGGTTGAACACAAGATATGGGGTTGCACTGATTTCTAGGCAAGCACTACATCATTTGAGAATAAAATGGCATTAAAGACTATTTGGTCTAAAATGAGAGATGATATGGAAAGCTATGAGCATTTGCAAAGGTCCATATCTAAATAGAAGAGTTTAATTAATCTGTGGATTTAGTTGATTCTTTTTGAGGATAGTTGCTCCTAACCAACTGACTGGAAAGAGAAGGAAAGGCTGAGCCCATCTGTGCTCTGCCTCCATTTTCTCATCAGGATCCAGGGCTATCCTAACACTCAACATAGGATAGCTTAATGCTGTCTTCATATTCTTGTATTCCTCCTGTAGCTGGATCAAACTATGGAGTTTGGAAAGCATTATAGTTGGGATTAACTTCCAAGTTCCTTTGAGTAAATCCATGTGGGCTGTTGTTACAGAACTCTCCTTCTGTAGAGTCAAGTGTGTAAAGTAACCAGAGTTCCTCTGTTGTGGTTTAGGAATCATACCCTCCCAGTTCAATGCCCCCATTGAGACTCTTCCAAACCACACACTGCTTCCTTGCTTCCCCCTACCCCTTGTCCCTTCTGTTCCAGAGGAATAGAGTTGAGAATTGGAGGCACAAAAATGGAAGCTCATGGGTTGAGATAAGAACAATTTACTGGAAAAAGCAGTGAGATACAGAAATGAACAGTAACAGCAACTATATTAATAACAAAAGTATATGAAAGAGAGGGGATTCACATGCAAAAATGCTCACCAGAGACCCCAAAATAATGAACAACGAGGACAATGCTGCCATGCCTTTCCAGTGGAAACCATGCAATTTTTCTTGGAAACCTTACCTGCAACCCCAGCAATGATCTGAGGTGATACAGAATAACATCTGGGTCCCACCCAGAGCTAGGACACCTCCCGTGGTAAAGTGTCTGCCTTAATACTGACTTCACAGTGAGTATTTGCAAAGGGTTGACCTTGAGAGAGAATAACCAATGTTTGTAGCAGCAGTGCCATCCTGAGGAGCAGAATGATCCTCTGTCTCTTGTTGCAGTTCTGGATTTCACCAGAAGGCTTCTTTTACCAGCTCTTGTAGTGGCTTCTGTTGCTTTAGAGGCAAGTATTGCTTAAGCAGAGCTTTGCTTCTGTGTTATCTGAAGCAATGGTTTTAGTTCTGAGACTTGTGGCACCTGGATCCCCATCTCTGAATTACCAAAGCTCTGACAATCTTTGAACTGCTCTTGCTACCTTGAATGTGAAGTTTGTTAAAATGCTTAGAACATTTTTAGAGGTCATGATGATTCTGTAAACAAAGTAGGTTCGTCTGATCTGTATGAATATAAAAAGAAAATATATTTTTCTCTCCCTGCCTCTCCTGTACCCAGATTTTTTTGGCCCTAATTGTGTAGCCTCCCTCCTCTCTCCCCCCATGTCTCAAAACTCCTCCTCTCATACATATTTTAAGTGAACTTTCATTCTACAGAGACTCTAACCCTCATCTGCTCTGACAGCCTAAGATCCTCGCTGGTCTATTAATTTAATATTCATGAATATAAGCAGAAAGGGCTCCAGTCTCTTACCACCAACCTGTTCTTTGGTCAGGACAAGGAGAAAAGTCTTGCCTGCTGTGATCATTAAATATTTCTTCTGAGGCCTAGTTAAGTCCACAACTGTCTGCAGGGCATAATGCCATTTACTTGTGTCTGAAGAATTTAAGACTCAGCATGAAGCCTATTTGCACACTTTGAATATTGACCCTTGCTCATAAGATAGGACACAATTTTTATGAAGTGGGATTTTTTTTTTTTTTAAGAGAGAGACAATTAAACTTTTCTTTCATTTCACCTTTCCTAACCTGTCCAAACCTAGTTCTTGGGAGATTAGCTCAAAATGTAGCTTCGAAACAAACACTGAAAAATGGAAAAGAGGCAGGTACTAACCTGGAACTTCAAGTCAAAGGCAGAGTGGTAGGAGAGTGTTATGCTTGTAGCTAGTGTTATTTCCTAATATATATGTCAAGGTACTTACTAGGTGCAGTTGAGTTTTAACTATTCCCTGTGTCGTCATAAAGGTACAGAATATACTACAGACACTTAAAGAAATGTGTTGGAGAAAAGGAAGGTCCCAGGAATGCTGAAGGGGAGCTGGAAAATATGAGATCTCACAGCTTCTGAGTAGGAAGCAGATGGGGGGAAAAAAAGAGCAATGGTGTTGTTTGGTTTGGTTTGGGGTTTTTTTGCTATCTGTTCTTCGGAGGGAGCTGAGCAGCACTTTTGTATGAGCAGGTGACATGTGTGTGTGTGTACACAGCCCCTACAATTGTTTGCAGCTTCTGGGCCATGTGTTTGCTTCAACATGGAAAGTCCAAGTCCTGATTCTCACAAAACACCAACCTCAATTTGAAAGCAAAGTAACACTAATATTCAGAAACTCTGCCTATAATAGCAGTAAAACCTGTAACTATGTGCTAGCAGCTGAGCATAATTCTTTCTTGTCACCAGTCAAGCCACATGTGTCTAGTTATGGTGACTGTATGTGATCATCCTGCAGCCAAGTGACCCTAATTCCACTGCATTACAACCCTTCTGTATTTCTTCTGTGCTCGTTTAGGTTCTAGCACTGCTTTGGCTAGCTAAGACTGACTGCAAAGCCTAGGGAAGATTGATTTGGAATTCAAAAGGATTTTGATCAAGAGGAACTGTCCAAAATGAACCAGATGGAATTCAAGACAAGTGTAGAGGTTTGCCCTTAGGAATGAGAAATCAAATATGTGAATACAAATGGGGGATGATGATCTCAGCAGCAGTTTTAAGGAAGACCTGTTGGATTAAACGATCTGCAAAAGGCAAGAGTTATTCCATCTCCAAAGGAAAAGAAACAGGGAAGGGGAAAAATAGTCTTTGTATGTAGGGAAAGAGGGGAGTACTTCTAAGCAGACTCTAGTGGGAGCATCTTGTTCAACCTTGGTTACATCTTTAGAGAAAAGGGCTTTAGGAAAAAGGGGAATTATGCTTCCTCTGACAGGCTATCCTCACTAAAAAAACAGAGAAAAGAAAATAGGAGAGGGATGCTTTACTGAGGACTTGGTGGAGGGGCAATGTTAAGTAACTTACACTCTGTGTGGGTGAGGAGAGTATGAAGTAAGGCCAGACCATTTACTCTAATAGATGCCTCAAGAAGGCGTTAGAATCATTCTTACTTTTTAAGTAATTGGATAAGGATCTTCAGAAATAGCCAAGGTTGGGCTGTCTCCATTTCCTTAAGGAAGAGATAGGAGGGGCTTTCTGGCCCTACTTCTGAATGATCTATCAATGATTAATCAGATTATGACTACTTCATTTGACCTCAAGAGAAGATATGCTTAATTTCTAAATCAAAGCTGCCATTCAAAGAAAATGAGTAGTGGCTTTGGGACCTTCCTGCACCAGCTCCTCATTTATTCCTTTCTGTGTGCAAGTTGTGCTCACCGGGTAGGGACCGCAGAGTGGCTGCGGTGCCAAGACTGTCCTCTGGGGTGCCACTACTGGAGACATGACCAGAATTTACAGTCTCTGCCCACCTTACTGCTCGCCTCCAGGATCAGTGTACATCAAACTTACTTGTAAGTCTCTCATTCAGGGTCAGGGATCAAGAGCCATCTACTTTCTGAACTCTACCCTCTGTTATTTTGGTTTTTATTTTGGAAGAGTTGTTAGGAAGTGGCACAAGTAGTCCACTGCAGGTACCAGCTGAAAAACTCTAAGCTAGTAAAACACTGACCTGAGAGACATCTGGCAACTGAGGGTGGGATATGAAAGTAGAAAATCCTTTAAACTACAGTTGTAAATGCACTGCAGATGAAATGGCCTTCCTTGCATTCCTGCAGCAAGTCTAGGGACTTTATAAAAGGTAGCTTACAGGATATGTCAATCTTGTGTACAGTTGCAGTTAAAGAAAAGACAGGTCTTAATAAATCTCTACACTGAAGTATGCTTTCCTTCTCTCTAACCTCTGCTGTCAATGGCTTGCTTTCAGTTATCTTTCCAAAAGGAGTTGTATGTTTCTAAGAATCTGAAGATTATTTTCCTGCCTTTCCTCTCTCCTTTAACTTGGTCAGTCTTTCACTCTGAGGTGCAACAAAGTCTGTTTTCCCAGAGAAACTGGGCAGTAGCTAAAAGGCCACAATAGTTCAATGGAAATATTGAGTGGCTGCACAGAGGTGTTTGGAGAAATGCTTCAGAAATGTTCTGGTTAGAAGGAAAGGCATGTCCCAGGCAGTAGAGGCTGCTAAACTTGCTTTCCTCTGTGGTTGTGTGAGGTCTGGGAGCATAGTACATATCACAGATATACTCTTGCTCCAGGGAATATGGAGGTAATGTGGGCAACCTTTGCCCTGTGAACAGAGAGAGAGGGTGTGGCTGGGGACAGCAAAAAAATCTGCAGGACACAGAGGTGGCAGTCTTCTCTTTTGTAAAATGATCTCTGGGAGTATCCTGGCTAACTTTTATCTGCAGCATCAAGTATTAACTGTCTCTTTTCTTGAGGTGATCTCCAGCTCCTGCTGTGGCAGATGAGGTTTCATGGACCCACACTTTGGCTATCCTTCCTACAGCAGTCATCAGGACCTAAATAGGTTACAGGGATCTTCTTGCCATGCTGAGCAGGGAGCAGAGCTGCTTTACTGGATCACTAACTCAGAATCCTAGCGTGAAGTGCTCTTGTAGTACATAATAAGTTTTTTCCAGATACCTCTATATTCTGTTTTAATGTTGTGCTAATTGTACCAGCCATGCACTGTGAAATTTGCTCGAGATGCTCAGTAAAGCATCTGCTGGCTCTTTCAAACTTGTGCTCTTAGAGAGTGGTTTAAGTCTATTGCCCTACTACCCACATGATCATAAAATCAGGACTGTAGCTGCCCAAGGGTGGGTGGGGTAAAGGAGGACGGTGGTAGGGTGACAAATGCTGCTGGTTTACAGTCTGAGTGGTTTCTGGCTGGCAGCTACAGCCAATAGTGTGGCCACAGGGGACTGTGGCAAAAGGTACATACTGTTGTTCCCTAAATGTACAGTGATAATATACAGTTGCTGATATGACTGCCTGAGGAGATCTTGGCACTTTCTAATGTAACATTAAGCCTTCTCCATGTACATCTTGCTGCATTCTAATGTCTCACAAATGCTCCAGTAGGCAGAGATTACAGTGGAAAAGGTATCATCTGCTGTTAATGTGAGTAGCTCCAGTGTGAGATGTACAGACAGGCTGCAGCTGCCATGCTTTATTTCCCATTGCAGGGCCTTAACTTCATGTGATGGGGATGCCACAGAGTTCTCCTCCCACCTGAGGAAATACAGCTGGGGAGAACGTTCATGTTTGTTAATAAAATGCTTCTTCTGCTTCCTGGTCTTCCTCCCAGTTTTTCTACATGTGGAAGCTTTTTTATTAATGTGCACATCGAATTTACCCCTTTCTGGTGCAATGGAGAAATTAAGACACAGATTTGAGATGGGACTAAGTGACTGAGCTCTGAGTCTGCATTTGCATCCTCTGATTTCATCTGTGGTAGCCACTAGTCAAGGTACTTCTTTCCTTGCACTCAGAGTTTTGCTTAGAATTCGATCATAAAATCCACTGTGAAATTTCAGAATTAGTTTAGCCAGTGGTGGACTCCCAACAGGCTGTAGATGAACTCTCTGACATAATGAAAAGTGTAGCATAGCAGAAATGGGGGAAACCAGCATTTGACTGATCAGTGAGGGGTTTGCATCAGCTGCTTTCTACCAACTTTTGTTGCCAGATCCCTGTCTGTGAACTGATATGCCTTGGAACTTTTAATTGTCACTGCTTGTGTAATTTGGGATAGTTGCACATCTAAATGAAATGTCTTAGATAGATGTATTAGAACTTTAAATATGGGCTGTTTTCACTTGAAAAATACTTTGATCAGAAACCAGAAAGAAAGATCTCTGTCTCTGTCCGAATACTAAAATTCAAAACAGTATTTCTCCCAAACTCTTGGGGCTCCAGTGAGGCTTTTGATACTGGATTACTTTGAATGGAAAACTTCAAACTGGCTGCTAATCTTTTCCAAGTCGAATGTATCAAATTGTACAGTACCACTTACCTTTTTAAGATGCAATGCAATAGGGGGAGAGCCTTATAACTACAACTGATTTAATGAAAACCCTTTAATCTCATTAGTCAGTGAAGCACTATGAGAGCCCCTTCTGTCAAACCTGTGCTTCAGACATGCTGTGGCCTCAGGCTATGTTTTGGAATTGAAATTTTAGCTTTCTGAATCCCAACCTGATCAGCAATTTAAGTGTAGTCATTAGAGTGGCAATTTTGAGGCTCTTTCCCTTTGTGGGCACTGTGGATATGTTCATGCCAGAAGAAGATTCTGATGAGGTGAATTGGGCACCACTGGTAATAAACCTCATTCTCAAAATCACCTATTTCAGATTTCCACCTGAAACAGTTTATACCACAGCTCCAAGGATTGAGCTGAAAAGTACTGTTAGACCATAGGCACAGGTTATATATGGTATTCTCACTCTTGTGTTTCCTGTCAGGGTGTTAAAGCTCTGCCACAAAAAGATCCATTGGCAGTGGTGTGGATTGCCTTGATATTTATATGTCCCCTAGTGCCAAGCTTATCTCTTTAGGGAGGAAATGCAGCTTCCTGTTTTGTTTACCTGTCTCAAATCCAGCTTCACCTCCCAATTTTTTAGCTCATCTCTTCATAGGGAGAAGACCTGTAAATCTAGCTACAGAGCCATGTGTGCTAATGCTCTGTGTCCATACTGCCTGCTCGGTCCAAGAGCAGAACCTCGTGCCTGAATTCATTGCACACCCATCCAGCTACTTCAGTGACAGTGGCATATCTCACAGTTTGGGATTCACAGGCTTGCTTAAGCTGGCCCTCTTTGAAGCAAAATACCCTGCGTAGCACTTCAGCTCTGGTGTATGTAGACAAATCAAAAACAATGGGGTGAAAATGCCTTTGGCCCCTGACATGCTGCAGATTTTTAATAGTAGGAGAGAGACCCTTAGATTGGTTTATTGGTTTCTTTGCTTCCCAAGGAACTGGTTCCTCACTGCTTTCTGGGAAATTCTCAGTCTATCCCTTAATATGACACTTGACTGTTAATGTCCTCACTGTGCGTTTCCCTGGCTGTTTTGAGGGAACTAGGGGAGATTGGAAAGAGGAATGTTAATAATGTGTATTTCTTACATTAGAATGGGATAGATAAATATAAGGTACATTAAAGGTAGCTTAACTGAGAGGGATGAAAGAGAATTAATAGATGTGCCAAAACTGGTATATATAAAGGAGTAATGAGAAGGACCTGAAGGACCAGGAGAAGGTGCAATTATATCCCGGAGGTTCTTTCTTGGTTTACTACAGACATACAGATGATTCAATAATTCAATTGTTTTATGAAGTTTTACATGATATCTTGTCCCATCACTTCTCTTTTGTTGAATGAGCCCCACCCTTAATCTTTATTCATTGCTATATTTCCTAGCACTCCAGTCATGCCTGTTCTCCACTGGAATAGTTGTAGTTAAAGGGTGTCTTTATTAAGACAGGATATCACCAAACTAGGTGTGGTACCTCAAACAACAATTTGAGAGCACTGAATATGGTGGAAAAGTTAGTAGTATAAACTCACTAATCAGGAGCCAAATCATTAGAGAAAACAAAAACTAGTGAGATGACATTTAAAGAGTAAATACAAGTAACTCTAATTGATTAAGGCTGAATACAGAAACAGGTCTGCAAAAAGGTCCATGTTCCTTTAAAATAAAGATTTTTTTTTCATGTTCCTTAAAAAAAAAGATAAAAAATTGGTCTTTTGAGAGAAATGGACAAAAATTTCAGTGGTTTCAGGGAGCGATCCCATTCTTTGGTTCTTTGTGAAATTATTTGTTTTGCATTTTAAGTACTAAGAAAATTTGTTAGAATTCTAGGTAACAGGTTGTTTCAAAGTATGTTATTCTGCTTTTAATACATCAGAGTGACATGTGATGAAATTTGAAAGTGCTTTTTAACTAGTGAGCTTGGGTGAGCTGGACATAAGTTCAGGAAATGTCCTGCTCCAAGTGACTGGCTTTCAAAGATAGGAGGAATATATGTATGTACACATCCATAGGTGTATGGAACAGGTTTATATATATAAAGTTTACTTATCCCATCCAAAACAAGCATTTATTTTGGCCAAGAAAAAGAAAAGCAGCAGCTGCTGATTCTGTAAGCATCTATGGCAGCTGCTAAACAAAGGATAAATCCAAGAGTTTTTCCTGCTGTTAGGAACTTCAAGTGTGAAAGTATTATGGCACATGGAGGTGGGAGGAAAATCCTCTTCACACAACTCCAGTGCAACCACTTTTAAAATACAACATTGCAGTTTGGACACCTGGCTTCCAAAATATTTGGCAGGTTGCATGGAGTGCAGAGCAAGAATGTAATCAAAGGTTGAAGTGACTTTATTTACAAGGACAGATTTAAATCTGTACAGCTTGGCTAAGTTATGAAGAATAGATATATGCACTAATAGTCTAGATATTTGGAGAGCACAGGCCTGGTAAAGTCATCTCACCACCTAAGCTAAAATTTCACAATGGATGGCAGAAAACTGCATAATGATGAGATGTCATCATTTGACAACTGGTTTCCTTGATTAGGTAGAGGACATCCTGTGATGTGGGATTTTTGCAATGTACCTGAAAAAGAGAAGCAGCAAATGTAGACATCTCTCCCTGTGGAAACTCTCCTTCACTGGCCAAGGGTTCCATGTGAGCCAACATTTCTTCTTCCAGATAGAGATGCTGTGCAATGGCAGAACATAAGCAGAGCAAGCTGAGTCATTTATCTGCTACAAAATGCTCAAAGGCCCACTGTGGTTAAAGGCATGAGTTTTGATGATTTATTCTCCTTGGAATCATCCTGAATTTGTTGAGATACCCCATTTTTAGGTTATGAACATCTCTGGATTCCTGGTTCTTGTCAGACTGTTCTGAAATCCATCTAAAGCGTGCTGAGTGACCAGAGAATCTCCAGTCACAGAACTGTTAAGGCTGGAAGGAGCTTGTCTAGTCTAACTCTACTGAATGTAAGACCAAATAAAACATATTGCTAATGACTGTGTCTGGATGGGAATAGCTGCCAGGCTAGAGACCCCACAGCCTCTCTGGGTAACTTGTCCTAGTGTTTGATCACCTTCACTGTAAAATAAAAAGCTTTGTTTTCCTTATATTTGAATGGAATTTCCTGTGTTTTGTTTTGCACCCTATGCCTCTTGCTTTTTCACTGACACTACTCACTAGAGTCTGACTATGTCTTTGCTGCCTGCTATTAGGTATTTGTATTGGTGAGAGTCACCCTAGGCCATTCTTAAGTGAAGCTAGCCAATCCCAGCTCTGTCAGCCTCTCATGTGTTGTATGCTCCAAGTCCTTGGAGCAAACAACAAAGTAATAATTACTTTATTACTTATTGCTGGACTCCCTCCAGTGTTTCCATGTCGCTGTTGCATTGGGGAGCCCAAAACAGGACACAGCACCCCAAACTCTGCACTTTCAGTGCTGAGGGGACGGGAAGGATCACTTCCCTTGACCTGCTGTCAATGTTTTTCTTCACAAGAGGCTGCCACACACACTGACTGCTTCTTGTCAATTATTTATGCGATAGAACTCCAAAAGCCTCTTTTGTGGAGTGGCTTTCCAATCAGTTGAACCCCAGCACACAATGGTTCATGAGGTTTTCTTTCCTGGGTGCTAGACTTCGTGATTCCCTTCGAACTTCTTGAGATTCCTGTCATCCAAATTCTTTAGCCTGGCACAGTCCCTCTGAGTGGCAGCACAGCCTCCTGGTGCACAAGCCCTTCCTCCAGTACTGTACCTTCTGCAAATTTGCTGAGTGTTCTCTTCACCACTGTCCAGGTCATTCCTGAATCACAGAATCATCAAGTCCCTTCCCTCCTGTACTAAACTGGTCATTTCATTGTGAAGGGCTGTGGGAAATGGATTTGTGAAGAATTCTTAAAGCTTAACAGAAGGCTCATATAGTAAGTATCTATATGCAAACTTTGAGATAGAAAATGCTGACTTAGAAATGCCATGGTATAGGACAGACATTGTTGAGAGAGAAATGGAACTAGAAACAAGTTTCAAATAATGGCCTTGCAAATAAGACTAGATACTTTGGAGAAAAAAAACTATAAAAGATGCATTGTAGTAGGACCCATGAGGGGTAATTTTAGATGATTGGCTTTAAGGCATTTACAGCATTGTGCTGCGAAAGCTGATAGGCCAAGAAATGCTTATAATGTATTGTAATTAGGAAATAGTTTGGCTTCTGATTGTGATGGCGTGAATTAACATCTGTATTGTCTCACCCTTAACATGAGACTGAAAATGGAATAAAAGCTTTTAAAATGCCTCTCAGTTGCCCCATCTCTGGGTCAGAAAAGGGTATAATCCGACAAAGGGTGAGAAGTTGGCCAGGCATACCAATATTTCACAAATCCATGCTGACTGCTCCCAATTACTCTCTTTTCTAGCCTTAATATATTCAGAAATGGTTTCCAGAAGCATCCATCACTTTCCCAGAAATCAAGAAAAGTCTGATGGGCCTATAATTGCCCAAATCTCCTTTTTGAAGATGAGAATGAGTGGTGTTTGGCTGGTTTGGAAATTATCAGTGGAAACCAAGTGCATTAATCCACTTCCCTTTTTATAACTTGGTTTGAGAAAATTTGTGTTTTACCTGGAAAAAAAATATTAGCAAGTCTTAAAGCTGGAAGGAACACTTAAATAGAGAAGCTTGGGCAAGTGTAAGGAAGTCAGGGAGTGGAGTCAGATCCTGCAAGTTGTAGCTGGGAGTGGATGAAATTTGCACTCGAGTTCAATGTCACTGAACTAAGTGTGGAACTACCTCTTCCCTTGGAAGAGTATATTCCTTCTCTTTCTCGTCCCAAAGGCAATTCTCATTGAGTAGCTGGACACCACATCTGTCCTGGGCATCTGTCTAGGAGTGACACCGAAGGGTCCCTCTCCCACACTGCCGGCTTCTCCCCTCCTTGCTCCCCCTGCTGCTTTTGTTCCCTGCCTTAATTCCCTTTTGAAGGTCTGATATTTTATTCAGCAGCCCCTGCTGTGCTGGAGCCCGCTACAGAAGTTTCTCAAAAGCACTCCGTTGACAAAATGCTAACAGCTGGTCTTTGAAACTCAGGGGGTGCTAGTCGGGGAGGTGAGGGTGGCAGGGAGCAAGGCAGAGCAGGGAATGAGAGAGAGGGGAGGGCGGCAGAAAATGCACTGTTTGTTAGGAATAATGAGGTAAAAATATGACAGAGGTTTTTATGGCAAATAATAGACAGTGAACTTCAAACAACAAGCAGAGAATCATTAAAAAATCCACAGCAACAGAGTTAAATAAGTGCATAATTAGCCAGCACCATGAAGGTGGAATTTACTGCACCGAGATTCTTAAGGGAGAGTCAATAAATTCACAGCTGGTTTGGGTCTTTTTATTATTATTATTCTTTTCCCCCAGGAACAGACGAAATTGTGAATGAGCCCAGGGCTGTTCTCAAGGTTTTGGCGGGATTTCTCTTCTTGTTGGCACAAACTGCAGCCTCTGTCTCAGTGGAGACAGGGCTGCCAGATCCACTCTCCCAAGGGAGACAGGATGATTTGTGAGTGGCAGGACTGAATGCTATGTGTGTTTGGGATTAAACCAATGAGTAAGCATGTCTAGTCCTAAGCCAATTTGAGAAAAATACAGGAAAAGGCGTTGCAAGTCCTGCATGCACCTTAGCATGGATGTGTGTAAGACTATGTGTAGGAATATTAGGCTAAGAGGGTGTGTTACTCCTGCTCTTCTATGTCAGAATCCTTGAGGCTCCTGAGTGTGGGTTTGTGCTGTTGCAGTGTGAGCTCTGACTGACAATTGCACGTAGAAGCAGGGAGCTGCCTGTGGAGCCCCGCAGGAGAGGTATGTGTGGGTCTGCTCTGCCATGCCTGGGCACAGAGTGGGGCTGCTTTTGAAAGGTAACAAAGCACACATGTCATTGCAGCAACAGCAAGACGGTATAATGGTGCATCTGTATGGGATACCGCTCCTGTTCCTCTTCCCTTACAGTGCCATGCATACTACACCTGTGTGAAAATGTTCCTCACAAATGCCTTTTTTCCCTCCAGGATAAAATACAGATTTGTTCTGAACAGATTTCCGCCTGTGTTTTCACAGGGTGCGTCACTTTCTCAGGCTGCCTTTCCAACATCCCCATTTCTGCTCTGCACTAGGCACAAATGAAGTAAACCCAAAACCTCTACACCCAAAAGGCATTGTGTCGGAATGCAAAATCCCTCTGGGCCCCATTCACACAGGCCCAGGAGTGCTCAAAGATGTGAGGGCTGAATTAAAACCTTTAGAGAAACTAAAATGCATAAATCCACACAGACATGAGGCAGAAATGCAAGTTTAGTTTTAAATAAGTAGAGAATCTTTTAAGTGCCTGTTGTGGTTTGAAAGCAAAATGAGTGAGAGGCTCCAAGTCAGAGATACAATTTAATAAGAAGAAAGGCAAAAAAGTAAAAATAAAATAAAATAAATGCAATAACACAAAGGACCACTGACAGAGTCAGAATACAACCTGAGCAGGGTAGTGGAAGCAGTCCAGATGAGGTGCTCTTCCTGAAGCAGTGATCCTGTAGAAAGGTCTGGTGGCTTTGGTCCTCTGGGAATCCAGTAGGTAAGGGCTCATTGCACTTTCCAAATACCAGCTTATATCCAGGTGAGAATGCTTGGCTCCTCCCCCTGGGCAGAGCATCTCACAATGAGATGATGAGTTGTGAAGTGGGTCCCTGATGGCCCATTAAACAGAAATAACTCCTGGAGGGAGTTACCTGTGAGTCATGGGCAAGGTGTTGATGGGCCATTAGCAGAAGACAGCCCAACACTAGAGCACTGCCCCACTTGGTTTTAACAGTTCATGAAGATGGTGATAGAATGAATACTTTGTGTACATCCTATACTACAACCCAGGACAGTGCCTTAAACAAATAAGAATCTATATTAGTTAGTAAGAGAAACCCTAAAGCCTAGTTTAAAGTTCAGTAGCATTGCCTTTTGCAAAGTTGATGAAGCTCTAGACATACAAAAACAATGTAGCCTTGCTAGCATTCCTAGATAGAACAGGCAGAGTCATATAAGTAGAATTTGTGTAAGAAATTATGATTACTTTTTGCACATTGGTTTTAGGTTAGGATAGGTCCAACAAGGCAGGAGTAAGATTGTATTTTACCCTGATTAGTTGAAAATAGAGTAAAAATGCACTGCTTGGAGAATGTGGGGATCCTCCACCACCACGACGACGAATGGAACACAGGTCACAATGCTGTTGCTGCTGCTGCTACTTCTGCATGGCACTTGGGGACTTTATGCGAGAAGGCTTTCTGCATACTGGCATGGACCATAACAACTCTGGTTTTATGAGGCTGATTTAGCCATGCAATAAAGGACTTTACTTTTACAACTACCCAGCTTTTGGTCTTCATTGAAGATGCCCCAAAAACTTGACAGCAATGGTGATCCAATGAGTTTTGTCTGGTCAGCATGAAGCAGGCCTTACATGAGTCCTGTGTCTCACTGTGTTCCTGGAGCCATCATCAGGCCAGGAGGCAATTCCTGTAAGTAGCTGTGTTAGGGGGACACTTGGTTTGTTGTAACAATTTCAAATGCAGTATTTCATGCTACTTCTGCAAAACTAAATACTTTGATTTTGAGATTATCAAAAAGCTTTGTTTTGATCAAAAATGTCAACATTCTGAATTGTAATTTCCATTCCATGGGGAAGAATAAAAGTTTCAATTTTTTCATCACCAGCTTACAATGAAAAAAATCTTCAGGTTTCACAACAGATTAAAAAAAAATCCTAATCTCATAGTTTTTCTCTGCATGACAAGGTGACACCTGTAAAATTAACTATAGAACAGAGTTGTTTTCTTTCCCCACTTCTCACCAACACACAGAAAAACCTGCAATACTTCGGGGCACTTGATTTGAGCCAGTCAGCTTTGTGCTCTTCAAGCACTGGAGGTTCAAACCGGAAATGTGAGTGAAAGCAGTGTTGTCTTCTGTAAAGTTCTGCCTGCTCCCGTAACCGTGCTGCTTATGGAGCAGACACCCACTGCTGGGACTGAGGGCACCTGCAGCTGCCAACACCAAACCTTCCTCATGAAGGCAGATTTGGTACAACAGGCAGGTAGAGAACCTGAACTAAGGAATTTGACCCCCCTCTATTGATTCTCTTACACCCCAAATTCTTATGCCAAGTGTGATTGGTTTTGGGGTTTTTTGCTACACATGGAAAGATACAGACCAGAATTTAGAGCTGGACAGCCAGTGCTGAAGTACAGTAGTATAAGAAAGAAGAATGACTCTCTTAAATGACAGGGGAGACTGGAACTGAGACACTTCCTACTCCTATGGCTAAAAGACAAATGATTTCAAGAAGAAGCTTTCTCTCAGATTATCTGCCACGATAAACACTTTTCAGCAAAAAGGTAATGAGAAAAAGCTGTGCCTAACCCCAGAGGAAAGGAGAGAGACAACAGAGATCACATCTTGCTATCGGTATGCCACCAAACCGGCAATTGATGCTAACGACAAACCGGACACGGGAGATAAAATCGGAGTCACACATTGAAGCCTCCCCCTGAAAAGCCTGTGCCTGCCTCTGATGGAGACCCGGAGCTCTGCTTTCTCTTTGCACCACAACAACGAATGTGCAGCTTATCTCTCCCAGCAAAACACTGAGCAGAACTGCAGGTGAGCGCTGCATGGGGTGAGTGTGTGCACAGGTCTGTGCGCTGGAGAACATTTGTGTGCTTGCCCATGTGGGCATGAGCACCCCAGGAGCTTCTCCCTACCTGTGGGAGGCACAGGACTGGAGGTATCAACCCCTTTGCACCTGCAGCTAGGAGTTAATAGGATTATCCTGAGGTTTTAAAGGAACTGCTGTTAAAGGCTTTTGTGTTAGCTGAACATGTGGGTTGCTCCATGGCACCTTGCTCTGCATTCCGGGGGGTTTTGGTGGAAGGAATCAGAGTGACCACATGTACTGAGGAGCTGCTAGAGGGTTTTATCTTGCCACAGATGGTATTATTCCTGCAAGTAAATCAACCAAGGGGAACAGGAATTGGATGTTGAGGTCGCAGAAAGAAACAACATGAGGCACCACTTACATGCTGGGAGCAAATATTAAGGGATATTAAGGTTTGACTCATGAGGATATAAAGTAGTCATCTGACACCACCACACATCACCTGTGCCTGGCAGGGACAGAGAGAAGGGAGGGTTATGGGAATGAGGGGGCAATAACAGGCACATTCTGCCTGTTGTCCCGTTAGTCAAAGTTTCTGGAAGAATGATGGGAATGGCTGGACCACCTATGTGGATGTTGCACAGGGGCTGAGAAGGGCTGCACAGTGTGAGTGTAAGGACAACATGCTCACAAGGACAGCCATTGCTGCCTTGGTATGTGCTCTGTGCAGGGTACCTCCCACTGCAATGCTTGGGTACCCTGGGGAGAGCTTCTTGTGTGGGAGGGCTCCTCGTGGTTAGCAGTGTATGAGGGAGAGAGCTGTGTTGGAAGGGGAGGCAGCACAGCACAGCAGCCTTTCTCCTGCAAGTATGCAGCATGAGGTCTTAGAGAGGTGAAACAAAGAAGGCAGATGTTATAGGTGGAGGAGTAATAGGGGGAAAAAAACAGCTATGAAAATAACTCACAGTGTTTGATGTGTGGGAGAAAGGATATGGATGTTTTTGTGTGCTCTGGACACTGAGTCCAGCCTTTCACATGGTAGGAGAGTGCAGTGGTTGGCATGGGTGGGCAAACCAGCCTCCAAGAAGTGCTTGTGCTCTGCCAGAGCTCTACTCCTTCTTTACCTGCCTTGGAGTGTCTGTGTCCTGTCTGTACAGGCCAGGTCTGGGTTCCGCTGTGCAGCCTGCACAGTTCCTCTCCCAGGACACACTTAGGGGGGACAGGTCACTGCAAAGGAGGGGCTGCTGCACCCTTAAGCCTGACAAATTGCTTTTGTTGTGACAGGTCCACCCAGCTTGCCCTGAACTAGCCCCCCAAGCAGGTTCATACTGCTGTTTGTATCCATCTCTCCTGATGCAGAGAGACTGAATCTCTGCTTCTGCTGGCTAGCAAATGTCTCACTGGGGGATTGTCACAGAGTGCACCAAATAAAAGAGAGAGAAAAAAGAAAAAAATATAGTAAGTCTTATGTTCAGACCACCTTCTGGCTCAGAAAAGTTCAGGAGGTTTCATAACAACCTTCTCCTTGCAGAAATCCTGGCTCTCCCAACTGAGCAAGCACTGGTGAGATACACAGCCATAAATCAAGCTCTGGTTTCTTTTGAAAGAATTGAAGGTTTTTCTTTTTTTTTTTTTTTTTATCCCTGAACTTCTATTTTATGATGGAATTCAGGAGGGTTTTGCACAGCAAGCCTGCATAATGCTGTAGAAAGTCAGTATACACACAAGAGCAAGCTCCAGAAGAATGCCCCCGAGATGTTCCAGGTCAGCAGACCAGAACCAGCTCAAGGTTTCTTCACTGCTTAGGAGATGTGGAATGGCTTGGGGAACAGGCTGACCCTGGAGTAGCCACGGTCTGTTTCCCCTACCCTTTGCTTCTGCCTCACTGGCTTTATTTGGCCTCTGCTCAGGTTGTGAACTGTCCCTATTGCATTTCCTGTGGCACCCCTTGTCCTCACAGTGAGACACCTGTAGGAACAGGCAAAAGAGGAAACAGAATTGTGTCTTCCCAGGGCTGTTTGGCTGTCCTTGTGTATGGAGAGGACATGAGGGTTTTAAGCATTTCTCATCCTTTGAGCTGCCCTTTCTGTCACCCTGGAGCAGCAGTCAGTGGGATCATGTGGAGAGGAATAGGGTAGTAGATTGAAAGTTAAACCATACAGTTCATCCTGTTAGGCAGTGGAGGCAAACACGCACAGCTTGGGAATAGTTTATTTTTTAAGCTGGGTCTCCTAGAAAGGAACAGCTGAAACCCTGAGTTTAAGTGGCTGCTTACAGCCATCCCTGTGATAATGCTCTGTCAAAGCCCAGCTCTTCCTAGAGCTCATCAGGATCCCCTTTACCTTATCCACACATTTGTATGTGTTACTCATCAGTGCAATTTCACAGGCTTACTGAGGGTTGCTTCATATGATCTCACTGCTCCAAAATGCCCCCATGCCATGAAGTCAGCATTTACGCAGCAAGCTTGTTTTCAGTCTGCTGCAAACATCACATTTCTGCAAAGATCTAGAGTTTGGTGGCACACACTGTTGTAAATTTGCAAAGCATGGTGGCTTTTGCTTGATGAAGAGAAGTAAAAAAACAGACACGTGTGAAAATAGAGATATATGTATATGAACATGTGGTCCTAGCCACAAAAAAAGTTTTTGAAGTGGCTGCACTGACCCAGCTGGTGTAGGTTTGGATCTATAATTACAGTGGTTCTCATGACACTTCCTCTTTCCAAAAGCTTTTTGGCAGAGACAATGTAGCTGGCAGGAACGACAGTGTGAAATGAAGATAAATGAAGAATATGGACACATGGATCCCTAGAAGGAGGCTGGGTTGATGTTGATGCAGATGCAAATTTTCAGGTGCTGTTTTTCCTTCTCTGTAACTAGAATAGCAACAACACAAAGAGAAACTGAAGTAAGCAGTAGAGGAAAAAAACAGCCCTGCATTTAGTACATCAGCTTAGGGTTTAAGAGAGCCTGGTTCATGCTCTGCTTCTCCTGTAAACTGGTGTTTAGCTGCCTTGAAAGAGAAGAGGCACCCTCCTCTTCCTCTTCAGAGCTCCAGTTTAAGCATATTTTGACATGAAGTTAAAAGCACATGTGCCATTCTGGCCAGTACTAGAAGAGAGGCTACAGCCTGGTGTCTCCTGTCTGACAGTATAGATGGCACTAGCACAGGGCATGGCTTTTTGTGACCCTGCTGCTTCTGAAAGACAGGGATCAGTGCATGTCCAGAGCTGCTCTGAAGGGACTTTGGTCTAGGAGGATGGGTGGTATGAAGCTGTGGAAGCTCGCTCAAAAACTGAAAAGTAGGTAATTCTATAAACAATAGATGAGTGTTTAGGAGACAAATCTCGGTTAGATGCCCTTGGTCATTTGACAGTCATTTTGTTACATGGTAGGTGAGAGGGATGCTCACCATGTGAAATCCTCCATCCAGTGGAATATGCAAACAGGTGAAGTCCCTATACAGCTGAATTTCCTTGTCAGATTTTATGCCATCCAGATGTACCTGTTTGAATCATTTCAGGAAAACATCTGCACAGTGGGGAGCGTCCCTCAACTCTCCTCTGTCCTCCCCATGAATTGTATGCAGAAATGCAAAATCCCCTTTTTGAAGGAACAGTTTGGTTCTGCTGTAAGTATTTTAATATGATTATGGGTCAGTCAGGTTCTAATTGACTTTAATTAGCATCTTTCTTTAATTAGTAACTTACATATATGAGATGTCAAATTCTTTCCTTTTTTTCAGAAGTATTCAAACAAGTTACCTACAATCTGATCCAGCTAATGGTTGTTTCATCAACAGGGCAAAGACATCTGTCCCCACACAGAGGCTGTTTTTGGGTGGGGAAGCAGGTTTGATCTTTGGAGTCAAATGATCCCTTCAAGGGAAGATCAGTAAGATAGAATTCCACAGTATTATCAAGCTGAAGTCACAGCAAGGGAAGAGACAAGTATAGGTGAGTTGCATGTCACTGATTCTTTTTTCTCTTGAATGAAGTTCTCTGAATGTATTAGAAATTGCTGAGGTTTTCCAACTTCCCACAAGATCCATCTCGTTACTTAATTTTCATTTAATTTTTTGTTGTTTGCTCTGTGGCAGGTGCTAGTAAGAACAGTTCTTTATGTGATGGGTAAAGATGTGCGAAGTAATCCTTAAGCCTACTAACTTCTCTAAGATTAATGCAAAATAGGGATTTCTTTCTTTTTTTTTTTTTTTTTTTTTTTTTTTTTTTTTTTTTTTAAGTCAGTGTCAGCAAGCACAGTTCAGTTTTCTGAGGAGGAAAATTAAGAATTTGGTGTAACTCAAGATAGTTTGTTGCTACAGTGCTGCTGTAGGATCAAAAAATTGTGGTCTGGGTGTCAGTGAAGGGTTCTTCAAATGAACTTTGTCGCTGAGACCGTGGGATTGTTCTGGGGTTTTTTTGTTGATGTTGTTGTTCTGTTTTTGGAGGTGTTTTTTTACTGTTTTGGTGGTGGCAGTGGTGGGGTTTTTGGGTTTTTTTGCAAGCTGGCAACATTTCTCATGGAAGACAGAGGCTGACCTTCATCTACTATGACTTTAAACATCTGCAGTTCAGATGTCTAGGTCTGAACCCCTCACCCTAAACCACCCTGTGAAATGTTGCTGTAGCTGTCCTTGCCAAAGAACAGCTCTCTTCTGACAGATGGCAGGATCTAGAGGGCCTTCCATTCCTGTGTCCTTCTCTTTGAGAGAGGTGTAAACTCCATCATCTATGCATAGAAAAAATTCTTTGTGCAGAGGCCTGTGGAGCCAGCAGTAAGATAGGTGAACGGAACAAATGATTACCCCTCCTTCTCTCTGAAAAATATGATATACATTAGAATAGCTCTTAGATGTTTATGTGTAGGTGGGATTTTTCCATATCAGGCTATTTCTGCCACAATTGTTTAAGAGAAAAGACTTTAACTGAAGAAACTTCAAGAAGAAATGTACTCTGAAACTGGATTTGAAGAAAGACAGTCCCCAGGAGAGAAGTTCTACACTGCTAAAAGGAGTGTGAGGGTGGATGGACTGCTTATATGGCCCCCCAGGTTGTTGAAAACATGCTTTCTGATAATTTTTGGTACTGAAATAGAGGGCTCTGTCCATTTCTAGTCCTCTAGCTGGCAGGGGAACAGAAATCTAAACCCATGTAAATTACATCTCAGTGGTTTCCACCTGCATTTGGAGAAAGCCCGAAACACCTCTGAAGGGTTAGATAGAGGCATTCTTCATTTTACTTGACTTTTTTTCATTTTGCTCTGAAACCTACCTTTGAATGCTTTTGGTAGAACCAGTTCCAGCAGGTTTATTTCTCCCCTCCTCTGCTCACTATAAATAACCCTTTTCCCTTGCCTTGAGATAGAACAACCATATCTTTACTTCCCCTGGTGTTAACTGTCTTTGAGAGGTTTTTGCCTTTGTTTTTCACCATGCAGATTTTCCTTTCTTTCAGCCCACTGAATTTCAGGCTGGATTGATGGTCCTGCTGACCAATGCTTTATCATGTGATAAATAACAGTGGGAGTCTCTGTACTGATCAAATGAATTTGGGATTTCCAAGGTGACAGAGCCCATAGAACTCTTGGAGGGTTTAGGGTTAGCAAACCCTGAAAAAAGTTTTTGGTATTGGAATTGTAGCAAGCCAAAAGGGCTTGGCTGACTGTTAGCTTCCTCCTCTGAGGCTGGGGTGGATGTGGCTCAGTGGCAGTGTGCTGGAGTGGATATTGTCTCCTTTCTTTGTCAACCAGAACCTTCAAACCTTCAAACAAAGTTTGGGCAACCTTTAGTGGAAGGTTGTCCCTACCCAAGGTAGGGACATGGAAGTAAAAGGTCTTTAAGGTCCTTTCCAGTCCATTCTATGGCTTGGAGAAAGAGAGCTGATGATCCAAACAGTGACTGGTTTGTCATCGTTCATGGTTGCTTTGGTGGATGTTACTTGTTACCCTCCACAGATCAATCTCAGGTGACTGCATGCATGCAAATTGGCAGGGTGTTCTCACCTCTGGCTTTTGACCCTGCTCTACCCCTGAAAATCATTATGATTTGGTGGCTGATTAGTTGCCCATCAGATGGGTAGATGAGATATAGCGGAGACCTTCTTCCTCCTCCTGAAAAAAAATTTGGCATAAATAGTCTTCCTGTTAGGCAGTAAGCCAGAGAGGGCTGGGACAGAATGGGACACAGAGACTGCAGTTTTTCTTCCTTCTGTGAGTCCTTTCTCAGTTTAATTGCTGAGGTTATTTTAGGGTAGGAAGGGAGTGTGGGAAAGGGAGATGGGATAATGGATAGAGTAGCTGGTGTTGATATTGCTTGCAGATCTAAAGACGTAGGATCCTTTTAATCTTGCAGTCTGTCAGTCTGGTACCTTATGCTACTACAAAATTAACTTAAAGCCTCCACAAACCTTTAGGAGAGAAAACAGCCAAAGTACAGTAAAGCAGACAACAGCAAAACCTGTAAGGTATAACTAATCAGATACCCTGAGATCCCAGTGTTGCTCAGTCGTCTTTGCAGAAATTAAGCTGATGACTTTGACCTTTTTAGGGCCTTAATTTTACAGATGTAATGCCAGCACTTAATACTTTCCATGTGCAAAACTCAAAGCAGCTTAAAAAATGAGGGTAGCTGCAGCAATCCTTTATTACAGACAGACTCGCTGAGAGAAATGATTTAACAAAGCCATTAACAGTCACAAGGCTTGCCCATTCTGTGTATGCACAAAGTTAACATATCCTCCAGACTTGGCTTACCTCACCCAAAGTTATCAAGAAGCTCAGAGAAAGTGCTTCGTTAATAATGTTCTCCCCTCCAGCTTGCTGATGCTGTACTCCCTGCCTGAAATCCCATGATATAGTGGTTTTTCCCGGTCTCATAAAGGCATGCCAGGTTATTATGCCCTCTGTATTTATCTGATGGCCTTGTCTATAGTGTGTGAGTTACCCTTGGCAAACTGCTGGTCTTAAAAAAGGAAATGGACCAAGTAGTGTGTTGATATAGGTATTTGTTTGGTTCATTGTTAGGCCATTAGGGACAGAAGAAGTTGCAAAGTTCAGGTATGAGGGTGCATCAAGTATCATAAGGGCTGACTCTGGAGTCTCAAGGTCAGATCTGAGCCAAGACTGATTTTTTCAGTAAAAACAGTTGGGCTGAGCATGACCTAAAGCCCCTGGAAGAACATGGCTGTTAGCCTCTGCAAGAAACTGCTGGATACAATCAGGCATTGCAGCTCCATTAATGTTTGTGTTTTGCAACCTGATGAGTCCTGACAGAGCAGAGCAGTTAGTGATGAACCACAAGACCACTTCAGAGATGTGAGGACCTGAGTGCATTGGTCAGATGCTCATTACAGTGGCTTTCTGTACTGGTGCTTGGTAGGAGGAGCCCTGATAGGTTGCCTTCCTTGCATTCTGTATTTGGTAGTGTTGGACAAGGTATAGGCCCAGAATAATATAGTCTGGAAAAGAGCTCCAACATCATGAAGTCCAATCTTTCACCAACTACCACCTTGTCAGCTAAACCATGGCTGACCACACTACTAGACCACATCCACTCATTTCTTGAACACCTCTCATCTCATGTCACTGGTGACCTGAGGGAAGAGGCCAGCTGAACCCTCACCACAGCCTCCTTTCAGGGAGTTGCAGAGAGCAATAAGGTCTCCCTGAGCCCCCTTTTCTCCAGGCTCAACACCCCCAGCTCCCTCAGCTGCTCCTCATCAGACTCATGCTCCAGACCCTTCACCAGCTCCCTTGCCCTTCCCTGGACATGATCCAGACTCTCAATATTCTTGCAGTGAGGGGCCCAGAACTGGACACAGAACTCGAGGTGTGGCCTCACCAGTGCTGAGCACAGGGGGACAATCCCTGCCCTGGTCCTGCTGGCCACACTTTTTGATACAAACCAGGATGCCATTATTATGCCATACAGAGGCACCCAAAGAAGTGGCTTGTGTGAAGTTTTGAACAAGCAAAGACCAGAGCTGCATTTCAAAGTCTCTTCAGGTTCCTGGTTGCTTCTTTCATCTCCTCTGGACCTTTCTCCTGCCTGAAATGCGGGAATAAAGCATTCTCTGAAACGGATTGCATGCTCTGTTTCCCCCAGTGACGCCTAGTAGAAGAAATCTTGTCTCTTAGATATCAAATTTGAAAGCAAAAATGAGAGAGAAAATAACAGTTGCCTTAAATAATGAACAAAAGTACCAGGAGATTTATTTCCTCCACCTTCTCCCCTCCCTCATGCAGATATTCTCTTTAAAAACAGTTTTCCAAAGTGAGTTTCATGCTGGATCGACAGCCCTGCAAAGCAGCATCGTCTGTTCATGTACTAAATGGGAATAACTAATTCGTGGGAGTTCAGACTTGCACTCAGCAGGAGAAGCATGCCTTGAACTTAGTATAAGTAGAAGGCTGCATATATGTGAAAGTCCGGGGTTATCTGCCTAGTCCATTCAGTGATGAAATCCTCTGCTCTTCTGAACAGCAAGGGTGAGAGCAGATGTGGGAATTTATTAATTTCCAGGGAGGTGATAAATGATCAATTAATGATTTCACTATAGCTCTCAAAACGAGTTTATGTGAGAAACTATCTGTGGCTGGCCTGAACCAGGTGTCCTCCAGGTGAAAACTGTGGATGTTGCTACAAATCTTCTTGAACCTGTTTTGCCTTTGAAATGGGCAGATTCGAATTGACTGCAACTTTGTCATTGTTCAACTCATATTCTGTGTTTAGAAAAGTGGAATGCTGCTGCTTTACTACTCCCCCCCTCTCTTCATTTTTCCCCTGCATAACTCTTTCTATCTTCACTCAATCTGTTATTGTGATTGGTCATCTAACACATAACACTTTAGGGAACCTAGCAGGTAGCAGCTCCTGCTGTAAATACTTGCCTGTAGAAATCTAAAGTTAATTGCTGAAAGTTTTTGTGCCAGTAAAAATAATTAAAAGAATTAAAATTTATATTTATATTTAAACCACAAAAGTGGGAGTGAGGCCACTTGAACTGCAAACATTTTGTCAGCGCAAGCAATTGTTTCCTAGCATTTTCTTCCTGTCATTTTTTCAGATGTTTTATAACTGAGAAAATATACTGAGGGATATTTTTAGGATGAACAAGGTTAATCAGCTACAATGCAAATCAAATTTGAACTTTCTCCAAATCTCAAGCTGAACAGCTTTTGAGGCTCCGAAAGCTTCAATTAATTTCTTTTTTTTTTTTCTTTTTCATTATCACTGCACTTCCAAATGTCCAGGTGTCTGCAGATACCAGATCCAGGGAGAAGTGATATGCTCTGATAGGGTCTGTTCTCATGTTATTTCTAAGATAACAGAAGCAGGATGAATTTGAAGTCATCTTTTGAAGAAAGTTTGTACTGATGAAAATTCTCTTCCTGTTTTCTAAAAGTCTGGATATTTCAAATCAGGCCAGGAGTGGTTCAAGCACCTTAACTGGAAACAGGTATGAGCAAAGTTCATAGCCAATTTTATTAAAAGCTGTACTTGTATCTATCATTTTTTGTTGTGTTTGTGGGGCTTTTTTAGTTAGTTGGTTGGAGTTTTTTTGCTACCTAACAGCTAAGCTAATACTATTATTGCCAAATAGATAAACAGTCTAAGTTTTATCCTGAACTCATACATCCTCAAACTTAGTAATCTTGTCTACAATATTTCCCCTGTGAGGGAGTGTCACAGTTAGGGACACAAAAAGAACCACACTCACCTGTCAGGTAGAAGCTGGGAAAAGAAGGAAGGTTTATTATGATTTAGGGTTTATATAGTATTTGGGATTTGGTCAAGGATTGGTCATTGAGAGGAACACCTCTCTGACTCCAGTGGTCAATACAGAAGTCCATCACCAAGAGGAATGAAAACAATATAGATTGTTTTGAGAGACTTTGCAGGAAGGTATGTAAACTATCATCAGAAGGCTAGGGATTATGGCAATAAGGGAGGGAAAAACAAAGGTGGTATCCAGATGTTAAGTGACAAGGAAATTCCAACATTGCCTAGAAAGTTTTGGCAGCCTGGACTTGCTGTCTTGAAGGTTCAGCCAAGGATGTGACATAGAGAAAGCCCTAATAGTATTGATGGATAGAGGAGATAAGACTGAGCCTGTGGAGGTGCGCGGGCGGTCCCCAATCATCCCTTTGTTAATTATGCTGTTCTATAATGTTAATGATATTAAGGTTGTTAAAATGGTTTTTCCCAGTTTTCCCCTTTTTCCTCCCCTCTTTGGTTTCTCCCTAAGTTGTTTACCCCAAGTTTGTTATCTGTCAATCATTGAGTTATATAACTCCTGGTTCTGTCCATCACTTGCAGGCCTCTCCCCCGACTAGAAACTTCTAGGCTAGGCCTGGAGTGATTGGATGGGATCAGGAGCTCCCCCTCCCCTAATTTAAGTTATTGGTTTCCATTTTGATTGATATGTGGTGAGCCACTCCCCTTGTTCCTGCTATTGGTCCTTGTTCTCCCCACCCCTTGTGAACCACCCCTGAATAAAAAAGGCTGCACACTGGGTCTGGTGGTTCTCTTCGGAGCACCGGTCCAGAGGAATAAAACCCCTCTGTTGCTGTTACCCCGGAGAGTCCCGTCTCTTTGTCTTCCTGCGCCATAGTTGTGGTCCCGCCTGGCTGACTCAAAGGCCCCCGTGTTGCGGTGGAGGTCAGGGCTGATCAGTGCCAGCAGCACTTGGGCAGACAGCCACCCCCGAGCGACCGACCGCATGAGCCAAAGATCAATTATTTTCCCAAGCTTATTACAGGACTTACCTGTTTGTCAGAGGCTGCTAGCAGAAACTGAAAACAAGAAATAATAAACCCATATACAAACAAAGCCACAGTTTTTTGGAAAACAAAGCTATTGAAAAGCTGAGAGAAATGAGAAGGAGACCCAACAGAAGCCTGTTGTAGAATCTTAATTACAGTATGGTGGACTGAGATGGATGGATGCCTTAGACGGACGAGTGTGTGGACAGAAAGCATGAAAGTTGCATGGTATCCTCACTGGGAAGGCATTCAGAAAGTCAGGAAAGTCAAACATTTTTCCTTTACTGGGGGTGGGAAAAGGCAGGACTGTTTGTTTTAGCAGTCTGGGATGTACTTCCTTGCTAATGTGTATGATTTGGAGTTCTATTTTCTTGGTGGGTTTTGCACTTTGAAAATGAGAAAAAAATAAGTGAAGTTTGAAGTCAGGAGTGTAACTGTACCAGAAATCGCCTCTGCCTCCCTTAGGTTCACGGGTGCATCAGAATGAATGGGAGTTGGATAGCATTTACAACTGGAATACCAGAGGACAAGTTGATCATGTCTCCTGAATAGGCATGAAGGATGTGTTGGAAAAACCGGAATGTCCACATCCACCTTCCCGAGGACGCAGTCCCCTGTGTGGATTCCCTTCCCCTCACGTTGGCTCCAGCAGCCTGGACACTTGTCAAATCCCCAGCATGCAGCTGCCTGCATCTCGCTCTCCATTATTATTGCTGATGCTAATCTCTGACCGCTGAACACGGGTCAGAACCAGGAGATAATTGCAGCTCCGATCTGCCAGGCACGGTCCTTTGTGAGTAGTTAATGAGTGTTCAGGAAAATAAAACAGAAAGAAGAAAAGGGGGATTGTGGTTTGCATACAGTGAGATAGGGAATGAATAGGAGATGGAAAGAGGGGACAATTCACTGATAGGGGAAAAAGAAAGAATTTGTGAAAAAAGAAATCATTTGCGCTAAAGCTCCTACTGCCTTATTGTTTAGCCCAAGTGGATGGGATCTGGCAAGAAGGGGACTAAGCAGACAGGATGCATCACACTCTGGGCCTGTCAGCAATGCTTTGGTTCTGGGTGCCATGAATGCAGAGAGGGGGGTCATCCTTTTCCCTGCCACATGGGGGGTTACACCCACAAGACCAATATCCTTGTGTTCTTTGCTCTGAGGTCTTTGCTCTCCTTCACTCTGCATCTCACATTGCCTGTGTGTTTGAAGGTGCCCTCTAGAGATTGGCTATCTGCTCCTAAAATTGACTTTAGCTCTTTCTTAGCTTGAGTGGCACTGACCTGTATCTCTCTATCTGAATCACCCAACTTTATTCCCAGCTCTATCTTTATATCACATACAGAGGGATCGTTTTTGGTATCTGAGGGAAAAAGGTGACTTTTATCAGATCTTTGACAGGCCCTTACTCCAAACAAAAAGTAGCTGCATCTAGTGATTCACATGACACTGTTGTCCCTAGCACAGGGTTCTTTAACCCTGTGTGCAAGAAGCCAGTCCATGCACAGAGTAGAGATATTTGATTTTCTTTCATATCTGTGCAGAGATGGGTGATAGGTGTTAAATCCACAAAGCTAGCACCCCTTCAGTATGCCAGGTGCTCATTTTTATACTCTTTGAACAATAAACCCCCTGCCATTTCCTGTATGCCTAACAACCTAAAGCTATAGTAATTGGCTTTTCATTCTCTTCTCTTGGTTTAAAGATACAGCGCATATTTATTTTACTGTGCATGCTCTAAGAGGAAGGGGCTTTTATGAGTAAGGGGTGATCATAGCTTATGTATGGGCACTTTACTATGCTAATAATCACAAAGTTCAAGCTAAATGGTTCTTTGACTTTGTAGTTTGATTCACAGCATCCTCCAGTTCTTCCTTCTCAGGTCGTGGCTTTTGGTTCCTACAGGTTTTGTTGTTCTCTCATTCTTCATAAATTATTTTGTTTTTCCTGTACTATACTCCAGTGATTCAGTGAATTTATAACTTTTAACCTTCTCCTTTGTACTTAATTTCAACAACGTGACTCCTCATGAAGATTCCAGAGAGCATGAGTGTTCTCCTCAGAAGGCTCCACCTGCTCCTGTGAGCTCTGTCATAGGGAATAAATGATGCACTATGAGGACACAACAATTTGGTAGTCTGGGCATGTCTGTGCTTCTGGAAATCAGAAACCACCTCAAAGGAGGGGAAGGAAAACTGCTTCCTGCTAATGAATTAGAGTCACTCAGGATGGAGTCTAAGGGGGAAATAAATGATTGTGGTGCGTGTTTGTGTCCATATGAGTCCCCTCTTCCTAACGACCATGTTAATGTGCTCATAAAAAGATATGGTGCAGGGGGGACGTGACTGTTCAGGCTGATTAGCATTTTATGGCAGAACTAAGCTCCATGACAAACTGCTGGCAGGGTGGGCTCTTTTTACAACCCAGAAAACTCAACCTTAAGATGTTGGAAGTATGAGTTTCTTTTCCTTATTTTGAGTGCTATTATATTATTATTAATAATATTAGTTACTATTGACCTTTGAGGGGTTCTGCAACTGCCATGAAAACACAAGATGGTGAGGGAGTTTGGGTGACTCAGGTGAGTCCTAACCAGAAGTGCTCTGTACTGGCACAACAGGACAGGCATGAGGCTCACAGAAATACCTACAATCAGGTGCAAAGCATGACTGAGATCCTGGGGCCTCTTGGACCCACTAACCAGAAAAATAGGTATTGAATCAGAAATAGGTAATGAGTCCTGGTGTCTTGGCCATACCCAGTCTCCCTCTGCAGTTTGCTCTATGCATTCAGTGAAGTATTAACTCTGCTTTGCTTTTGGTCCAAACTCAAGTGTATCATGGTTCTGTATTGTTTTGCATTCTGGAGGCATTTTTTGGTAGTGCTGAATGACCTACAGCCCCATTACTTGGTAAGAGATTAGGGTTTCCTCAGGGTAAGATACACCATGGATACATTTCCAGGTTTGGAGCAGTCTGTGAGGTGCTGCTCCAGTACCTAAAGTTGCTGGGCCAGATTTATGTCAAGCATTAATGCTGAGAGAGGAGGTATGAACTGGTAAAATGGGGTAGCAGAGAAAAAAGATGGTTTGAATCTGTCTGCAAATATAACCTAGAGAGCACCAGCCTTTCTGGCACTGGGGCTACTGCAGATATTCATGTAGAGAGTCTGTTCCTCAGAGCTGCAGAGCAGGTTCAAACAGCAGGGCTTTGTGAGCAAGGAGCAGCTCCCTATGTGAGGCAGCAAGCAGAGGGACCCTGTGACGCCGAGCATTTATCCCGCGTGCTCTGTGTTGCCTCTGGTGATGGAAGGGCTCCATCTGGTTAGAAGTCTCAGTATATAACTGCTTATCATATAATGTCACTCGGAAGTCAATTTTTTTTTGAAGGGCGGAAGTGACAGGTATTGAATAGCCTAATGTCAAGAGAATAACAGGTTTTACGCCAAGAGATTTAGAAATGTGAGAGAAGTGGTTTTCAGGGCAGATCAATTCTGTGAGTGAATGTGGCACATTGTGCTGGAGGAGGGATGCAAGCCCAGCTGCAGTGAAAACTGGTGGGGGAACATGCAGTGGAGCAGGTAAGTTGAGCCGTGCATCCTGCTTATATGTGTGTGCCTACACACACATAATTAGTAGTGAAGACCTCAATCAGCATCCTGCCTTTATTCAGTCATGTGTGTAAGCCTGGGTTTCTTTATGTATGTGCTAAAAACTGTTAGAATAGGTCTCTGTGGAAAAGCTGGAATAGCTTTCTGGGCATTGGGAAGAATTAATTCTAAGCACATACTCAAATGCATACTGAATGGGTGACTGGAGCCATATAAGATACTTGCAAGGAAACCTGAAAGTATGTAAGACTCTGCACTTCTTATCTTGCTGCTGGCTCCATCCGGGAGCTTGGCAAGCCATTAAGAAAAAATGTAATTTCACAATTGTGTAAATTTCTCATAATGCCTTTATTGAGCGTGTGGCTCCCTTCCCTTCCTCCACACCCTCTTCTTCCCAGTGTGCTGACTGGGAGCACAAGGGCTGTTAGGTACTACTGATATACAGAACTAAATTTCTAACTCACTTAACTTGAGGACTTTGAGAAGGAGTTCAAAATCAAGAGAATTTAGTTGAAAACCCCACAAGTAGCTTTTCACACTGGAAATGCTTATCAGCAGAATAATGGATAAGCAGGGAGTTACCAAATGTGGCCAACTGGGACTAAGCATTGCAGCTCACAAACTGAATATTTGCTGTCACTCTACCACACAAAATATGTGACAAAATAGTATGTTTCTCATATAACAGTATATAAATTCTAATAGCTTATAGATATAAGGAAATTGGCATTTGCACAGGGTTCTTCCACAAGCTGGAAAGAGGGGAGAAAAAGGCTTATGCTTCGTGGAGCAAAACATTTGTTATTACAATTTACTCTCGTTGCCTTAGTTTGTCAGAGGGACCCCTTTTTATTATTTCGTGGGTCCCCACCTTGCTTATGGTCTTCTTTTAACTTCATGTGAATGTTGCAGGCAGAATAGAACCAAAAGGAATGAAAATGTAAATGTTTTACCAAGCCTCACGAATAAGCTGAAAACACTATGCTGAAGTGCCAAGAAGAGGTCCTCACTGTAGTTCTCAATGAGGTGTTTTGCTTTCTCCTTCTAGAAGCCAGCAGTGAAGAAGTTAATGGCAGTGGCCTTTCCATTGACAGGGAGACACAGGAGCCCTTGAGAGGTGCAGGAGGGTTCACTTCTCTGAGCCATAGTTTTGAGGTTTACTTTTGCCACGCGTTTCAGCTGAGAAGCTTAAAATCTCACTCCTTCAGACTGTGACAGCTCCACAGCCCTGTATACTATGCTTCCCTGAACCTCTGAAACAATTGCCCAGAGATCACCCAGGAATGTTCTTGCACACTGTTATGGGTGCTGAAGCCTTGGTAAAGCTGAAGCCAGCCTTCAACCTCTGCCTTGCAAATGACTGGTGTTCCATCATCTTTGTAGATGGGCTGTTGGAGGGTGTTAGCAAACACACAGGAGCCCAGACTGAAATTCAAGACACTGGGAGATGTCATTGCACAGGCCTGCTTGCCATGAGCTACCAGGCCTGCTCCTGATTGCAGATCCCAGCATTGCAGAGCAGTACACACAAAATGAGCTGGCAGCCTGCCCAGGCTGCATATGGTGGCTGGAGATGGGGTACATTTGGTGAGAAATTGGGAAGCTGTGATGATAGGGAATAATAGCAGCTATTTCTGCTATGGGATCATTATGTTCTGAACAAAGATGTGCTTTTGATGAGAGTGGGATGAGTAGTAGGATGTTTTGGCTTGTCATACCTACAGCTTTGTTCATCTTTCTTGAATGAGCGCGTGTGGTGCTAAGAGTGCATCAATGGCTTTCTTCTGGGAAAGGATGACTTTAGTTCCATAGCAGAAGCAATGAAGGATGTGCCTGAAAAAGAAGTCCTATCAAGAAGCCACAGCAGTGACATCCTTCTTGGCAGAGATATGATGAAAGCCAGTAACTGAGATTTGGATCTTTCCTTCCAGGCAAAATGAAGCTGTCCTTTCTTGGAGATGAAGAAAAGGCTACTGCTTAAGGCATGAGGAAAAAATTACGAGAGCCAAGAGGTTTCCAGGATAATAGCAGCAAAAGCATGGATGAAATGAAGTGAGGGAAGCAGTAGAAAATGTGTCACTGAAAGCAAGCAGGTAGATAAGATGTGTAGGACACAGGACTAACTGGAGAAGTAGACCTGAAAATAATGAGGGAGAAAACTGCTGTTCATTATCGTTTCTGCTACATTCAGGGAAATAGGGCTTGACACTGGACTTCTTTTGAAATAATCAGGATTATGCCAGTGAACTGACCCCGTTCAATTCCAGGACTGGAGCTCTCCATCTGTGAATACTGCTTAATTGCTCAATGCAAAGGAATAGCAGTGCCAAGGCCACCACTAAGGTCTCAGTCTCAGTTCCATCGTCTTGATCTCTGGTCTCCTGACAGAGACTCACGGTATTGAAACAGCTGTGCTTGAGTTTCCTGTATAAACCATAGTCTCATCATTGCAGACTTGTAGAAGAGTGTGTTTGGTACCCAAAATGGCAGGCACGATGGAAGAAATCTCAAATCTCTGCCAGCCAGATTTTTTTTTTTTTCTCTATTCTTCTCTCTCAGGAAAAATCTTACTTTTTTATTCCATAGTGGCATGGGTTATGCCACACTATAATCTTTTGAGACTATAGGGCATACTGCAGAGGAATCTGGAGAATGAAACTTATGATTTAAAGCAGTGTACTGCAAACTTCTCATATGGGGAGAGAGACATGAGCTCGAGGGCTTCCCCTGTGTTTCTCTGAGGTCTCCAAGGGTTTTTCACAGCAGCCTCTGGTGAAAGTCCAAATCTTTCTACTGAAGCAGGACCTCACTGCTTCTTTTATAGTGTGGACTAGTCAAGGAGAGTTGTCACACCAATATTCCCACCACTTGTGCCTTTCCTGCCAGTACTGCCAGCATGCTGTTTAGCACTAAACCAGGAAATCCCTGCCCATATAAACCAGAACACCTCTTTAGACCTATGTACACAGGTGGGTCATGAGGAACCAATGTCTGTCACCCTCCCTAAGGGGCCTGTAAAGGAACAACCATGAATCTAGACAAGGAATGGCTTGAACTGGGACAAAAAGTTTAGTGTTGCATTGAGCCATGCAGGGAATAACATAATCAGGGTTGGAACACAGCTTCAAGACGAGTAAAATGACATCCCCACTCCACACTGCAATTTGCTCAGCCCTTAATTTCATCTTTGTGGCCTCTTGCCTGTTCCTGGTGGCCAAGAAGCCTCAGTGGAACCACACAGGAGGTGTACCTTGCATTTAATCTGCTTTATATGGGATTTTTTTGTGCTAGCAATAGTGGTGAAAGTTGCCTCTTCTAACAAGAAATCACCAGCCATACAAACTCTTGAAAGCATGGCTAGGAAGCCAAAGCTGGGGATGATGCCCAAGTGCTGTAATGTTCAGATTTGGGTCCAAGGTCCGAGCCCTCTATATTTCCGGTGCAGAACACTGGGATCTGGTAGCAGGATTCCCATGCTGCACATGAGCTGGAGCATTGTAGCAGAAACCAGAAGCAAAAGGTTTATTACAGAGCAACCAATCAGTATCTTAAACTCACTAACACCAGCCTGGCCTGAACTACTTCCTTTACTAACTTAAATAATTGCATCCTGCTAGCCTTTGATGCCAGAAAAAAAGAGACTGCATCTTTAAATAGAGGAGAAAATGATAGGGGTGAGGTGATCTGATTAGTCTGTAAGATGAGCGGAAATTAGTTATTTTCATCCTTAATCACCCACAGGATGGGCCAATTATCGAGCTGTTAGAGACCTATTAGATGGTTGGGAACTCACCCTTCCTCACCTTCCTCCCATAACCCGGCATGAAATTATTGAAGTCACTCAATTTCACTCTCATTGAAACCCACGAAGAGAGACCTCACAGCCAAGCATGGGGCGGTTTCAGAGGCCGTTTCCTAATGACGGGCGGTGCTCTGGCTTCCAGAAATTGGTTTATTGATTTTACCCAAGACACCTCCCTGAAAATGCAACCTGCACTTTTGCAGGAACAATTTTATCTATATGTTTGTCTGTCAGCCTATCTACTTGTCTATCTATCCTCTTGTTTGACTAACCTGAGAGAGACAAACAAACTTTTAACAGCTGCCTGTCTAATCAATGCAGCATGTTTATCCACTCCTGAACAAACCTTCATTTTGCATGTGTATTTACCAATGTATTCGATGAGTGCTGCTTATGAACAGTTGCATCCTGTGGATTCCTCACTAATTGGATTTCCTAAGTGTGTTTGTCGCTTGGTATTGCTGTGGTAAAAGGTGGTGGGTCAGATCTATTCACATAGCATTGGTCTCCTCCTTGCCTACCTCTGGCTGGGTAAGAGTAATTAACAAAATGAAGAAGACACACAGAAGCCATTGTGCTTTGGAAGAGGAAATCAATAATTTAAGGAAGGAGGAAGAGTGAAATTAGGGTTAGTTCTTTTGAGTTAAATTTGAGGCCCAACTATTAGGAAAAAAACATTACATGGTGGGGTGAGAATTGAAATAATTTTTTCCCATCACACTCACAGAAAGTTCCATGCCCCATCCCTGGAAGTGTTCAAGGGCAAGTTGGATGGGGGCCTGAGCAACTTAGTCTAGTGGAAGGTGGCTGGGGGGGTGGAACTAGATAATCTTTAAGGTCCCTTCCAACACAAACCATTCTATGAGTTTATGACAGAGCTGATGGCAGAGTACTGAAATTGTGGCTCCATCCTTGCCCTTGCATAGCCACCCATATTTCAGCACCCTTAGCAGAGTGTTGTGCAGCACCAGAGGCAGAGGATGTGGTTGTATGCTTCTGTGCCTTATGCTTAACTGCTTTTGTGCCATGCCTCTGTCTGGGGAGTTGTAAACTCTGCTACTGCTTGGAGCTCTGTTGCTACATGGTGTAAGGGGCTGGAATTTTGGAAGTCACCAGAGGTGACACAATGCTTTAATTTTGCTTAGTGCAGTTTTGAGTAGAAGCTGGAATCCTGCATGTTGGCTACTTAAATACTTTTGAAAATACCCAAATATGTGTAGCTGCATCTTGTACCTTTTCAGGTGCAAGCCCATATTGTTTCACATAACAAATGTGTTTATTGAATATAGTCTGCAAACTTTTGCCACTGGCAACAATCTGACCCTTGCCATAGTAGTTATCAGAAAAAACCCTCTGAATTGCTGACCTAGTAGCTCAGTTAAGTTGTGTAAATTTAGCTGCCTTTTCCCCTGCTGAAGATGCACATGGGTATCTGAAACTGCTGCAGATTACCAAAGACCAGCAGGACACCTGTGCTCTTCCAGAATGGTAGCTTTAGGTCATGTGGGAATTGTCCCGTGGCTCTAGATGACTGTGTTTATGCAACTGAATTGAGCCTCCTAAACTCTAGGGAAAGAATGAAAGAGTGAAAGAAAGGCTTCTGTGCTGTCAGCACTGTGGCAGACAATCTGGTGGCTTCTCTTGCAAGTCTCCCGCTTCACTGCAAGAGTGCATAAGCATTCTGAAAACTGGCAGCAGTGTGCTCTGGGAGACAGAAAAGTAGCTCGAAAGATTTAAGGGATTATGCCAAAAGGAAGCTTCTGATTCTTTTTGGAAATAAGATGATTAGCCCTAGTCTGATTCAGAGTGCATATCCCTTTCTGGATCCAGCTGGAGCAATGGAAGAGGTTGCCTACCCTTTTACAGCCAGCTATGCCACACAGATGTTAGTGTGAGCAGTTTGCCAATGCAGTGCCCATCAAAATGACCCCACTCAGCTCTAATCTGCTTTATTTTAACTGGTGTGGGTTAGGAAATGATCACAGAAGCAATTTCCCTGGCAGGTCTGAGAGGGTGGCACGTTCCCATGTGATTTGGTAACAGGCAGCTCTGCAGGCCCTGCAGACAGTAGCCCCAGCAGACATCTGGTCTGTCTTACACCTTCAGTCACCAGATGATAGCTCAGTGAGTCATGAAGAATGCAGCCTCTGTCTTTTGTAGACCTTGGGAGAAACGCTCATGTTATATGCAATGAAAAGGAAATCAAGAGGAGTGTGTGAGATTTGTCATTTTTAGTTCAATGGGCAAAAAAGACCTTGGGCATATTATTCTTGCAATATATCTCGTTACCTTAATACCCAGTGTTAGAGCTACTGATAAGAGTAGATTTGACACAAGAATCTGGGTATTCCTGGACCCTCTACCTGAGACCATGGTCCTGCTGTTACTGCAAGTATTTGAGGTTTGGGATATTTAAGGAATAGAAGTTAGTTTCACCTTTAGCAGCCTTTGGGCAGGTTTTGGTCCCAATCATACCAATGCCCTCTGAAGGACTGTGGACTGTCTTCAGAGTTGTGCCTGTATAATTGAGATGAGAATTATCCCCTTTCTGCCTGCTGCATCTTATTTGTGGAAGGGAGAGGGACAGATGACTCTTGACTACTTTTACTACATTTGCTTACTCTTTTAATTTAAATCTTCTGTACATTTGCAAAAAACATCCCACTATGGATTTGCAAGAGGTTTCATGGACACATGCAGAAGCATCACAGCAGGTATTTATGGACACAACAGGAAAGACTAGGCTTATTTAAACCAGTCTTCTGTTTTGGAATGTTTTCTAGCTGTTTCATACAGCTCTGCCTTTTCTTTAGGTAACTAATATAGTGAGGTAGCTAACATGCTGCAGATCATGCATTGGGCCAGCAAACACAGGGCTAATTTTAATGATATGCTACCATCTGTAGAAACCATTTAGGTACTATGGCTTTGGGTAGCCTGTAAGGACCTGATAAATGCTGCTGCTGCATGCTGGAAGTTATTTGATTGAACTGGCTGTTGCGGTTGCTGTCAGCTCCTCAGCTGTTAGTTAATCTTTCTTCTTGTGGCATATACCTACTTGGCAGGAGCTTCCTATCCCTCCTCACTCCTTTCCTCTGGGCAGGATCTGTGAGCTTCCATCTCCATGATTACTTCAGCTGGCAAGTGCCTCCTCACCCTCCCACCTGACCCCAACTGGACTCGACCCACAGCCATAAAAAATCATTCTCTTCTAGTTCCCTGCTTCTGGGTTTAGCCTCCACCAGCCTCCGTTTCCTTACTTAGATTTGCCCCAGTTGAAGGGCAGCATATCCTTGACCCAGACAAAACAGATGGCATCTCCCTATGTAACATTCAGGCACGAATTTCTTGCACAGGCTGAGGGAGAGGGCTCAGACAGGTCTGTTCCCCCTCATTAGCTTTGTCTGACATCATGCTCCAAGTCATGGGGCCCAGGAATGGTTGTGTGGCTGTGCAGAACTGTGCCCCAATCCATTTCTCTCCTAGACATGGCTCTGGCAACACTCATGTCTGCCTTTGTCTGCCCTTATATACGGATCCCATGAGGCTGGGCCTTCTCAGATCCACAATTTAATCACAGAAAGCTGACACGATGCTGAAAGTGATTTGTTGTGGCCATGCTGGCAGTTAAGTCATTGCCAGCAATTGCATCCAAACTCCATAAATTGCTAGCATGGACTGGTGATGGGAAAGTATCATGGCTGTCATTTCAGCACCCGCACAGTTTTCCACCCCAGCCAAGATTTTGTGCTGGGGATCTAATGGGCTTCAAATCCTGTACAACCAAATTCTCCACTGGTATCCCTTCATTGGGTTGCACAATGGAAAATTGTGCCTCGTGTTCTTAACAAGAATATAGCCTTAAGAGAAAGAGTCTTATGGGGGAAAAGGGGGAATTGTGATTTGAAATATAAAAAAATTGAATTATCATTCAAAACAATTCAGTGTTGCAGAAAGGAAGAGCTGGAACAAAGGAAACTACCATCCTGCTCCCCAGTCCTGAAAAGCCTGAGAAGGAAAGCATTCATAACTCAGAGCTTGTGCTTGTTTTAGAGTAATCTGGGATTTACCTAACTTATTATAGCTTTAGTGCACAGCAGCAGTTTCAGCAGCAAGGGCATGAAAAACATTAGATCTAGGCAAATAGTGTGTGTCAATCTGGAGTGGTAAGAATCATCAAACTTAGCTATTTTTTAATTTTTTTTTTTAAAGAGTAGTGAGGAAAATAAAAAATACATATTTTAGGTAAACCCTTGCCCCCCTCCCCAGTAAACCATGGCTTTGGACAGTACATGTCTCAGGAAGTTTGACAAACAGAAATCTGCCTACAAGCTCATTTCCATGTAATGGGAGTATTTTGACATCGGTTTCAAATTCATCTCATTCTGTGTTCCTGGACAGTCAGATCTCATTCTTAAGTCCACTACAGAGAAACTTGCAATTTATATCCATGAGATATGGATAGGGCCAGGGTATGTGATCAGGTATTTGTACTCTACTACACCAGAGATTTTACTTGAGAAAGATCTGCACCATCAGAGCTGTTCCCTCTAGAATAATTAGGAGGAAAATGTTCTCCATGAAGAAAATTTATCTCTGACTGTCATGGGAGATGTTCTCTGAAGAAAGCTGGAAGAAGATAGATGCTTGGCTGGACATCACTGAGATTTTTCAGGCGTGCATGGTTTCAGGTGAATTTAGTGTTGTGAAAAAGGCCAAATGGACGAATGTGAAGACTGATTGTCTGATACTTTCCCCTTTGAAATTTTATATGAGCAAACTTTCCTTTATCCACACCTAGCCCTACCAAGAAGCTTTTCCCTCCCCATCTTGGTTTTTGTGCTCAGGAAGACCTTCTGTCCTTCCAACTCCTTCTCAAGTCCTGTAAAACATATGACTGTGTGACAGCATTGACTTCAGCAGGGTTGTTTGTGCCTGGCACTTGGCTTTAATGAGAGATGATGTAGATCTCCTGAGCAGAGCAGGAGATCGAAGGTCAACAGACCTTTGGATCCCTGATTTCATCACTGAACTGCAACATGATTTGGATGAGGACTTGGTTTTCTCCATTATTTACTTCCTACATCTGTATTTAATGGCCCTTACCCACGGCCAAATAGCCCTTGAAGTTTTGTCCACCTCCGGTGTTCTAAATCTTGTTTATTGAAGACCAACTGGTACCTAACCCCATGGAGGTGTTTTATTAGCTGTGGATGAATTTGTTCACCCATTGTGTTCATCACTGTGGTTCCCACATGCAGCTCCATGTCCAAGCAATCTGCTTCCATTCTGGTGTCCAGAAAAAAGAACCCCACAACCCCTTCTGTCTCACCCCTGAGCACAGCAACCCACTGCTGCTACAGAGGGTATCTCTGACTGCTATTCCACCTAGTCATTCGCCCATCCCAAAGGGCAATCATGTCTGTCTTCCCCCAAATCTTTAATCAGTTTTTAATATTCTCTCACCATTTTTCCTCCCAATTTTTGTAGACCATCCTTTCCTTAACACAGCATTAAAAGGAATGATAAAAAAAGAAACAAAGAATGTGTGAGAGCAGAAACGTGTGTCCTCTCCCTTCCCTGTGCCCTGAGAAGTTGATTTCTTGACATCCAGTCCCTTTGGGTGACCTATGGGTCCCTGCCTAGAGACCTGTGTCCTCTGATTTGAGTCTCTTCTCCATTAGCTTGGTCCCCTGGTCAATGGAACAGAAAGAGGGGGTTGCTGTTGCTGGGTCTATTCAAGATCCAGGCACGTAAGGACATCTCACACTAAATCTGTGGGGAACCAGCCCTGGAAAAGCAACAAAAGAGCAGGGCAGGAAAAGCAGTCTGGGTCAAGTGCCTCATAGCCCAGACAAACCTATTGTGAGGTTGCAGGTCATCACAGGAAGGAAGACCCTTCCCATCACTGTGTAAGACAGGGCTTTGCTGACCCTGTTTAGCAGCCTGATTTCATTCTTTAAAAAACATCCAAACCACCCAGAGACAACATAAAGCCTCCTGCTTGTTTCTTAATCAGTGCTCTGTACTTCAGCCTGTTACTGTAATTTGTTCTCTCTGCCATCCCTCCTCCTCCCCCCACCTTCCCAGAGTAAAACCTTAATCCAACTACATTTTCACCTTCCTGGAAAGCCCTCCCACCTCAAAACTCATTGCCAATAACCTTCTTAAACTCCTTTTTAAGCTTCCTTACCTAATCCTCAAAGTTAGGTGTTCCTCTTAAAAGGCTTGTGCACATAGACGCCATCTTCTACCATGGGGAGTCAAACCCCCTTCCAATTCCTTCTGCCACCCGTTCCTAGAGGATTTATTTATTTTACAAAAACCACATTTCTGATGCTGGAATTCTGGGGTCCTAATCCCTTCTGTCTACAGACTTTGCAGTTTAGTTACTGGATTTCAAACAGTACTACAGCATAATGTTGTTCTCAATACACTGAGAACCTGGGAAATGGGCCTAAGAGTTAAACCACACGTTTAGGCCATTGCAGTTTCCCTTGGGAATTTGGATCCTTAGCTTTATGTGGATATCAATAGAAGTAAGGCTAATAATTTTTCTGTGTAGGTATCAGGGATGGGTGTGTGTGAGAAAGGCAGGGGAAGGGGCTGAATAAAGGTTAAAAAAAATAATTAGCTTTTCTTCCCTCTCTTGCCAGAGATGTCAACCCTCTCTATCACCGCTCAGCCACATGAAAGTTGATTTCTCACCACAATGACAGAGGTGGAAGCAAATAGTAGGCTGGGGACAAAAAAGTGTAGATGAGGGCAGAGTAAGGCAGCACAATGGTTTTACAGCTGTCCCAAGGTCCTATTCCACCAGCATCTCATCTGCTTTGGGAGATTCTTGCCCCCTTTCTTTTCTTCCAGCTTCCCCTTTCTGCACTTTTGCTTTTACCAGTCTATCTTTGCTGTACTGAGTCAACTGGTAGTACAGCTCCAATATATATAACCAAGAGAGCAGAAATCTCTGGCGCAGTAGTGGGGCCTTTTAAAATGCAAATATAAAGCTTTTAACTGGTTCCCATCTAACAGCCCTAATTAGCAAGGCTCCTCCTCGATTTAGCAAAGCTGGGATCTGCTGCATCTCACCCTGCACACTGATGTAGATGAGGACTGGGAGTTATTTTCAGTCTAGGGATTGCTGCCTTGCACTGTGCCCTGTCACACGGGTGATCTCTCCAGACTGCCAGGGACTGTGCACAAGAGTGACTTGTTGCTCTGTGTCTTTCCCAGCTCAGGCTTCTCTCCTGCTGAGCTGCAGCACACGATGTGCTCAGCAGCCAACGATTCAGCACAGGGCCTTTTGAAGAGTCTCCGTGCAATTAGGATGGCAAATTGGAGCCTCCCAGGAGGATACACAGCATCACGCTCACCAGCAACAAGATCTCAGCTCCTTCGTACAAAAGGAACCTCATTTAATGTATTAAATATTTAATTAATGAACTGAAGCTTTAATGAGGTGGTGATGAAGATGCCAAACAAGATACTGGGACAGGAATATCCTACCCTAGAGATAACAAAAAGCTAGCTACTATTCTCCCAGTAGTAATTTTTTCATTGGCAACAAAACTGCCTGGGGAAACTCTCAGTACCTTTAGGTCCCATTCTGCCTAGGTGAAAGGGAATTGTACAGGTGGGATGCATCCCAGCTGTGGGCTGGAAAGCTTCTTTATTGCCTCTTTTTTGGAGCTGGTATGGAAGCCTTGGCTGAGAATAGCAGGAGTGCTACAGCCTTTCTGCTGCATGCAGCAGCATAGGAATTGCTAACATAGAGATAAACAGAGGTGTGCAGCCCTGGTTCCATGCCTGAGGTGTTTCGGTTTTCTGAAATTCTTTTCCCAGGGAATTTTCTGTAAACAGGAGAGATGTTTGTGTAACTGTAACTTTGTTATTCATTCCTTTTCCTAGGAGGGACTTCTTGATGTCCCTCTGGTCTGATCAATGTGATTGAAGAGGTTTCACTAATCAGATTGGTCTGTGTAAAATAGTATAAAAGTGAGACACATCCCCAAAATAAAGGAGTAATTTTCAGTGTTCTGAATCTCGGGGTCTGTGTCGTTGTAGTGTAAAACAGCATCAGAGGTGGAGTGAAAAAACATGTTAGTAGGTATGCCATTGCTAGAGCCACGAAAGGTCAGATTTCTCAGACAAGGCAAGCCCAGGGTTTTGGGCTGAAAAGGGTCCTGTTTTTTACTTGCAATGGATGTACTTGATGCTGCTGATGCTACATTTGGTACAAACACCAAAATGCTGCTGGTGTTTTCCCAGAAGTGTTGGGAGTTAACCTCTTACATTTGGGATTATTCACCGTGAGAAAATTAATTTTTCTTCTTTCAGGTGGGATATTGCTAAGGTTTTACCTGGTCACTGTCCTTAGTGGGGTCAGGTTCTCCTGTCTGGAGCAATGAGGGCCAAGGGGCTGAAGCAGGCAGGAGGGCACAGGGTCTTCTCCAGGCAGGAGGCACTCAAAGAAAAGGCCATAGGGAATTCTAGTGATGTGACTGAAGGATGCAAGAGCCAAAATAATTCTCACTGTTTCGTCTCTGTGTGAGAATTGCTTTAGCTGATCAGCTCCTGTTATGGGAACCCTGGGATTTGGAAAGGAATAATAAAAGATTAATCGAGAAACTCCTGAATGAATTCAATAAAAATGACATATGGAGTGTGCACCGTGATATTTTTATGATTAGGCTGGCAGATAATTGGAATGAGCAGATTCTGCCCCACGCTTGATCAGGCCTGGTGTCTCAGAGATCTTTCTGGTTTCAGGGTGTCTTTACAACGGAAAAATTAGAGAGGAAAAGGGAATGAACAGAAAAGGAGGCAGACCAAATGCTTCTCTGCTCACTTTAGGAGGACGCTCTGAAAAAGTTGCTGTTTAAAATGCATTTCAGATTTCAGAATACAATCATCTATGCTACAGGTTTTTGCTTGATTCACACATCATTAAAACCTGGGGCTGGGATCAGGGTTCCTCTGAATTTTCAGCCTTTCTCTCCTTGCTTCCAACTGGCAACTGCAAGTAGTCAGCCCCAGCATAATGGTTAAAGGGCAAAATTTAACAACCCCCCAACATCCTCCCCAAACTCTACAGCAGCAGGTTGTTTCTCAAGAACAGCATTTCCAAGCCAGAGCCTCAGCTCAGAGCTGAGCCCTCTCTTTCACTGGGTGTTACAGCACAATTTGCTTGGACCTCTAGGAAGGCTTTGCAGGACACTGTGGCAAAGTGTACCCTCTGCTGCTCTGCTTTGACAACCCTCGGTCCAGCTTTCCTTATCCCCTCTCTAACACAATGAGTTGGCTTTGATCCAGGGCCCATGATGGCCTCCCTGTTCAGCTGTGGTGGGTCAGGTCTGTTATCCTGGCCAATTCCTCTCTGATGCCAGTCACACACTTGTCAGGTTTGCAGAAGAGCATCTTCCTGTCTTCTTCCCAGCTACTATCTGCAAAAGCACCTCTGTGCTCTGCCCTCAAATCCTGCCCATGGCAGCAAGATGTGGAATGAAATTATCTCTAAGGCCCCTTCCAACCCAAACCATTCTGTGATTCTATGCTTCTGTGAAAGAGCTCATTAACTCCTTCTTCCCCATCTGCCTCTAGCCAGCCACTCTCTTCCCTTATATTTAGATTTTTCTTTAGACAAAGACTGTATTTTTGTTCCCTGCTTGTTCAGCACCAGGTGGAATAGGACCTTGATCCATACTCGATGGATCAGAGAGGGATGCAGCTTTTGTGATAATAAGTGATAATAAAAATTATTGACTGGTTCACAGCATGAGGCTGTGATGAAATGATGGAAGCTTATATTGTACCTTTTATCTTAGAAACACAAAAAGAGAGTGGGAGATAGGCAAGGACATGTGGATTTAGTTTATCTTTCTTTTTTTTTTAACTCAGAAGTGGATGGAGTTCATCAGGTGTGTTATGGAGCCCTAAGAATACACACACTCTTTTTACCCTGTATAATATCCTGCTTTCCTTTAAGGCCATGTGTGAGGTAGCACTTCCCAGGAAAAGTGCTCTGGAAGATCTCATTTCACCCATTTGGGATATTCCTAGGTACCGTGCCTTGCTTTTTGTTAGATACAGAGCCAGCCCCTGGATGACATGTCCATGTTGGAGCCAGGGGTGTCATTTCAGGATGAACAGAAATAAGCACCCTCTGTGAATTAAAATTATGGTGAACTTCATGAACACTAAAGTCGGCCAAAATTTTATTTACAGAGCTTCTCAGATGAACTTATACAGGCCTGTTTTAACTTTATTGCTACCCATAGCAGCAGCATGTGAGGTCAAGCTACCTCATGTGTGTCCATGCTTCCTGCAATTTACCCTGCAGTACAATTGCAGGGAAGATGGTGCCCATGTGAAAGACCAGAGGAGACTATCCTAAGGCTTTTCTCTTCCAGATCTTCCCTGGGCATGAGTTTTCCCATGGAAATGAATCTCCGAGGGAAAACACTGATTTCTTTACCATTGTAAATAAAATACAGCAACTTTTGACAGCTTTAAAATGTTAGACTCCGAACAGAATGTTTTGACTTGGATTGGTTCAAATATTTGCACTTGCTGAAATGAATCAAAGCATTTCGCTGTACATTTATGTGAAATCAGGCGGTGCCTGCCCACGGGGCTGAGGTGCCTCATGGGAGTTGTAGTTTGGGTGCATTGTGCCTGTAGTTCTCATGGATTTATCTGCTTGTCTGAGGCACATTTCCAATAATATACTGCAGATCTGCACTGACTGGGCTGAATAGTGCAGGGTGAAAGTCAGAGAGCAGCCAGGTATTGTGACAGATTAGTTCCAGCATAGGCAGAAACAAGGCTGTGAAACATTCAGTATAACACCCCCAGATGAAATGTTTGGTTTCAAGGAATGCCAAAAGACATTTTTTTTGATTGGAGAAGTGGAAAAGTGACTGTATTTCCAGTTGTGAGTTTGATATTTAAAAATTTTTTATTTATTTGGTTGGTTGGGGTTTTGTTGGTTTGTTTGTTTTTCAAAAATTATTCCTTTGGAAATGTATGTGTTAATTAAGCTTTTTATCCTGACAAATTATGATGTTTTTCATGAGCTGGACCACCCAGCAGGTGTAATGGGATTGATTCAGTTCAGCCACTCCAGGAGAGGAGTTAACTCAATGAATAAGTGACACAGTTAATGAATTTTACCCTTGTTGCAGGAAAATATGTGTTTCTTTGTAATTTTATTTGTATTAGGCATTTTTTCATTCTTGGAAATTTTTTTTTCATCGGAATTTGAAAATCATTTGTGACGGATGGAGAAAAGACCTACTTGCTTTATAGGGCGTGTAACCTCAGCCTTCTTGAATAGTTCATATTAATAAAATAAAGAAATAAAGCCTTTTACTTTGAATAAAATGTCTTAAGGGGAGAAACCCCACTCTTCCCCTGCCTTCTGTCTTCAGTGCTGCCACCTCAAGATCGGTTCATCAACTGTTAACAAAGCACAGAGAATGCTGGTAGAGCGATGAAAACTTGTGCCTTGCAGGAGAGGCTTCAAGAGAGGTGAATGTGGAATTTGCCTGGGATGTGTAGGCCAAAATCTAGGGAGGGAAAGCAAGCCAGGACATCATAAATGACAGCAGATGATCAAAGCCTAAATTATGTTTTTCATCTGGAGGGAGATACATTTCCTGGGATCCCTTAGCCACGGCTGCACACGGGGCAGCTCTGTGCATGCTGAGTGGGGCTGCTCTGAGCCTGTGATTAGAATGCACCTCTTTAATCCTCTGAAGCTGCTGGATTAGGGTACGGGCACTCTGATTTATTTTGTCTGTTTGGGCTGTGTACACACTGTGTAGAAGAATTTGGATCTAATCTTTGCCATCATTATAATTAATTATATGCTATTCTCCAGCATGTAATGGTGGCGATAGAACTCTTACATGGATCTGTGTGTTCCTCGCTCACTCTGCCGCAAGAATAGATCTGCTGGGGAGATATTTCTTAATTAATTGTTTAGTTCATCAAAACACCATGCTGGGCCAAGTTCAGCCCTGGTGTTATACTGTTGATTTTAGCTGCCTGGCACCCAATGAGGGATTTAGCCCTGAAGTTTTTCTCCCTTTCATTTACCTTCTAATGTTGTTTTTTTTTTTGATTGTGCTACAACTGGCAGCTAAATATGCATTTGCCCACGTGGTCAAGGGGCAAGCATGAAAGGGAGGCCATCAGACAGCTATGTGTTAGGCTATTAGTTCAGCTGTGTTATTCTTCTTTGAACAGAGCTTCAGGAGGGAAACAGGGATGGAGGAATGGAAAGAGCTTTTGCAAACAAAGAACACCAAGTGGATCAAGAAGCTGAACCTCAAAGAGAAGGGACAAGTTCCTAAGAGCCAGGCAGACCTTGCCCAGTGAGGTTTGTGACTCCTAGTAGCAGTCTGGTAAGCAAGTATTCCTATGCCTACAACTGATTAACATCTGTCTGGGCAACTGTCCCATTTCTCTGTGCCTGCATGGGTTGTGGCCAGGAATACCTGTGGGTGTAGATTAATTGTTCAATGATGTGGATGTTTATTACTGAGTCTGTGTGGAAACCTATTTTGAACAGGTTTACATTTGGGCTGCTGTATGAATCAGTCACTATTCATAAGTGTGTTGGGATTTGGAACAAGTGCATGCTCCTGAGAGCATGAGATGGTGTATGAAGTCTGTCACTCAGAGTGTGGGTAGCTTGTATCGTGTGTCTGGCTGCAGACATCCATGCCTGGAATTGTCTGGGCCTGTGCAAATGACTGCACGCTCACAGGAGCTTTTATTCACACTTGAGTTTCTGGTAACAGCTGTTTGTGCAAGTCTGAGCTGTGACTGCCTCCATTTAGGGTGTCCTTCGAGTGTTTCCAGTCCCCTGTGTGCCTGCGAAAGCCTTGTGTGCAGGGGTGGCACAGAGAGTACCTTGCTGTATACATGTGACGGGTGTGTTGTGCTCCACACTCCTGTGACCACACAATGTGCTCTGTGTCAGGGTGTATGGAAGAGATAGATTCTTTTTCTCCATTGCAAACCAACTCTTTAAATTCCTTTTGCCTTCTCATTCTCTTCCTGCTTTCTGTTGTTCACATACTAGGAGCTTGCAGTTACATCTCTATGCTAGTTGCAGCTATAGGGAATTTCTTCCAAGCGTTTTCTTTGAAGCACGTAAACCTTTGTGGCAGAGTGGCAGAAGAGCATGGTGTACATGTCAGCAGGTGGATTGGGTTCATCTCTGAGGAGCGCATCAGCGGACACAAGGTACCAGCTCCCAGAGGAACTGAAATGGGCACTGTATACCACTTCATGCCTGTGAGGCATTTGAACAGAGGCAGTAACCTGTGCCAGCAATTGTCCATCTTCATTAGGGCAGTTGACTTAGACATCACTAGATTTAGGCTAAGACTTTAATAGACTTAGGCTAAAGTTGACCCCAGCAGTTTTATCTTTTCTGCCTCTGCTCCAGAGCATACTGTAAAGACAGGATTTTTAATGATGGGTCTCACACGGCTGTATTCTCCATGCAAATTTTCCATCGGGCCAAGGGCGGCAGTACTGGCACTTTTATTATGAAGCCCTAGCTGAGGGAGAACTGCATCTTCCAAGAAAGGGCAGCACAATTACCTGTTTCTACAAAGAAAGCTGAGAGAGGGGAAAAAACGTAAAGAAAAGAAAGAAAGAAAAAGAAGGGGAAAGACACAGAAGTCTCATTCCTTTATGCTCTGGGTTCTTTGTAGTTTTCTTTGTAAAGGTCATAGTTATCTCAAGAAATGGGAAATTCTCAGAATCCTTTAAACTCTGGTCCTTTTACTTCTTAAAGTGGCCTAATTCCAGAGAGCTTAAGGTCTAACAAGGGATTTGATCCTACCTCTCTCTCTCTCTTTCTCTCTCACAGCAGGTTTGATGGCACTCAGATTGCTCATTTGTATTTTCTTTTGTGAGGCAAAGTGCTTTGGTTTCTCTTCCAGCTGTCATATGTGTGTTCTTTCCTCTGCCTGTCTGGAAGGCAACATTCTTAGGCAACTGGCAGAAGAAATCTTTTCACTTTAATTATAAGAATAGAGGCCGGAAAAAGGCATTGAGTTAACCTTTGTTTGAACACACCTGAGATGTGAAGGTCTGATGTCTGAGGGAGCTGACCGATGTCTCTTTCTGCACGAGATGCTGCTGCCCTTCTCCCCGTTATAGCCATAGCTTTCTTGGTAGGGCTTTTCTGTGCTTCAGCAGGGGCTTATAGTTTCATTCTGGCCATGTGGCTTATGCATTCTTCCAGTAAAGATGCACAGCTTAGTAGGACTCACCTTTGCCTTTCCATTGATCATTCGCTTACACGTAGCTGATGTGTTTGTTTGCCCATGGTCACAGCAAAGGTAGCAAGGTGCTAGATGGCACAGAGATATTTGATTTCCTTGGGTTTTTCATAAATACCAGGGGAGAGACAGAAAAACAGTTTTATTCTTATTTTTCACTGGATAATCCCCGGAGACATGAGAAGGTTCAACCTCATAAGTAAAGATAACCCCTTAAAAAACACTAAAAGAAGTGTGGCAGGGTCTGAAGTGGGGAGAAAATGAAAAAGCCAGTTTTGTGGATATTTTGTGGATATGCTTAGTCCAAGTCTGGCAAAGAATTATAACAAAATAACCAAACAACCAAGCCCCCAAAAAACCCAGAGGGAAAAGAGCTAAGAATTATTGTAAATGTCAAAACATCTTGGATTTGATTGAAGTACTTAATTTTTGAAACACTCAAATATTTAATTTTGACATTCTTTTCACAGAAATATCTTTGTTTTTTGAAGTGGCATTAACACTGATCTACATTAAAAACAAAAGATTAGGCAGCAGTTTAAATAACCCAGAGAAGAAAAAAACATTGTGCTTGAATTGACCTAGTTTGGGTTTGGCCAAAGATGAAATGGTTGTGGCTTACTTTTATTTTGTTGAAAACTTTTACACAGTTTTCTTTCTGTTTGAATCCAGCCTATTGTTTTTTATTACTGCATTTTTCATTGAGATGCTGCAAAAACCAAGCAAAATTCTTCTTTGGTCCATTTAACCCCTGGCTACTGCAGCTGCTTCTCATTTCAAGCAGGAAGAGATGGGCAAACCAGAGTATCCTAAAGGTGTCAGACTTGAGCGATACTAGCTCCCAGGTCCAAATCCCCTTGCCTCACTCCTGATGTATGTATGTCCCTGATGATGTAGGGCCTATTAAGAAAAGACCATATCCTCAAGACATTCTTTCCTTAAGTGACACACTCTCTCCAGCATTTTTATAGGACAGCACTAATTTTTCATAACGAGACACAGTAGGCTACAGCCCTTTAATAGGCTTGTCAAGTCTCATGTAGTCAGGATGAAATGAGCTCATTTGGGTTCTGTCTCTCACACCCCTGTTGTGGTGTAGTGAGATGCAGATGTGCACTGCCCAGACTCTCTGCTGCTCCAGAAGGACGTGCCCAAAGATTGGCAGGAGGTCTGGTGCTGCCAGGAAGCCAAGGAGCACACAAGGTTGCTGTAGCCCCCAGGTAACATGGCCTGAGCAATGGCTGCTGCAGGATCCAACATCCCTTGTCCATGTCACCCATTGTCCCTTGCCATGTCACCTGCTGTGTGCATGTTTGTTACAGCCCTGTCCACTGGCTCAGAACATGGATAAGAGGGCTTAGCAAGTGGAGGGTCCTTAGCCTGGGAATTTGATCTGCTTTTTCTGTTGATAGAGAGGATCCATTGCCATTTCTTTGTCTTAACGATGGTCTATGCAGAAGAGCCTGTTCCCATCATCTCTCTTTCTTGATGCAGGACATTCTCAGCACAACCTACTGGGGCAGCCTCAGCTCAGGATTTACAACAAGAACTTTGAGTGGGGTTTTCCAGCTCACCTCCTCTGATGGGGAGGACTTGCTCTTACCAACAACAAGGGCTCAATGGCAGCTCGTCTGTGGGGCCTCCTTAACCTGAAGACTAGAATCAAACAATTTTCTGGTGGGCACATTACTTGGAGTAAAATTTCAAGGCCAGTGCTGGGAATGGAAGCTTTGCAGGCTTGGGTGTGTCACTGCATGAAGCAGTTGAGGGTGGCAGCTCTGTGGCTGAGAAACTGGCTACTACTCTGAGGCTGAGAGGCTTTATTGTGACAAAATCCCACAGCTTTTAGAAGGAATAATACTGAAAGAAAAGGGATTTCTAGTATGTCACCAACTTCCTGCAGACTGCCCTGAGAGTGGCATTCCTCAGCAGAGCCTGTGACACCTACCATTTGTAATTCACAACAGCAATAATCCTGAGAGACTCGAGCCCGTGCAGGCAAGACGTGGGCAAGGTAAACTTGTCCTTCCCAGCTCTGCTGGGATTTTTGGTGCATGCCTTTTAGGTCACTTCATCTCTGGCAGGAATATGAGAGATAGGGGCTGAGAGAAGAAGAGAAGCTAAAAATGGCTTTGGTTAGGGTTTGAGCCTGCTAAGTTGTGCTCTTTTTTGGCTCTCCCTTGTGTGCTGGTAAGCAGTTTTCTGCCACCTATCCCTGCTTTCTTTCAGCTTATCACATGTGCTGTGTGTGTGATGAGGGATATGTGTGCAGTGTCGTCTGTGCTGTCAGCCCCCCTGCAGCTGGCCTGGTGTGAATGCCAGTCAAAAAAGTCCCCCTCCAACAGCTGGCACTGCCAAAGAGCTTTGCCTGCCTTATTAACAGTCCACTTATCTGCAATCTGCTCGCTGAGCAGAAACTGCATCATAAATCCTCCTGCAATTTGCATTCCTCATCGCTGTCGCTCATTACCACTGACCTCACTTCTTCTGCTGGAGCTGATCAGCCTCCCACCGTCCTGCCTGCGAGACGCTTCTCCATTACCACAACCTATTAGCTGCGGCAGCGCCGCCGCGAGTGAACGCACCGCTGCTGAGTCAGGAAACATTCCCAACTCGCCTCCCTTTTCCCCGCTCCCTCCCAGGCAGGGAGGCGGTGACAGCGAGCGAGGCTCAGCCGCTCTCCCTTGCGTGTTTTTCAAGGCCAGGCTGCACATCCCGGGAAACTCAGCGGGGTCATTACTGGACTGGAGCTCCTGCGTGCTCTGGTGGGAAATGAGGTCTGAAACCACGAGTGATTGCTAATCAGCCGCAGGGGTTTCTCCAGTAGCAGCTCACCCACTTGGTGCATGTGGATGCAGGTTTCTAGTTTCATTGCTGTTATAAATGCAACGGCAAAAATCGGATTAATAAAGGAACAATTTATTAGAAAAACAATCCCAATCACCGATAAAGAGAGAAACCACAAATAGGACGTGCAGCGCAGTGCTGGGTGGACAAGGGGTCTGCACCCTAAGGTACAGATTTCCCAAATCCACATGGAGCGGATCGCAGCCTGGGGTTTTATAGGGTTTTTCGTGTCCCGAGGCAAAACAGGTGCATGGGATAGTCCAGCAAATACTCCAAATATGTCTTTGGATGGGTTTCCTGGATTTGTCGAACTTTGCAAATTGTATTCCGGGAAGGTTCCTTTCACATGTGGATGGGGCCCGCTGGTCCATGGTTATTCCGATGTGTAGTCTCCGGCGGAGAATTCCCCTTCGTTTGGGGAGGAATTTCTCTGTCTGGGTATAATGCCAATTGTTATCTGGGTTGGCCAGTGTCTTTGTTCATCCTGATGGCTCCTGTCCTGTTCTTTGTCTCGGGCTGGGAAACGGCAGCCGGCTAGCTTGGAGGGAAATTTCTACAGACTATACCTTTTCACATTTTTATATTAACACCAATCTAACATATATTTCTATATTCTTTTATCACGAATTTTTACCCCAATGTCACATTTATCACAATTGCTGACTCTTCACTCTGTTGGGAACCATGTCCCTGCTGCTTCCTTCCTCAGGAGCTGAGAGGCAAAAACTTACGGACATCTCGCCATAGTCATAAGTGGAGGGAGTTCTTGGAAAGGCTGAAGCAGCCGGTGCACACCTAGCTCTGACCCACCTGCTCTTTATGCAGGGGCTTGTGGTGGGTAGGTCAGGGACAAAGAAAGCAAGGGTTCCTGTTAGTGCCAGGTGCTGGAAGTGTGAGAGCTCACACCACTTCCTCCTTCTTTGCAAAGGCATGTCAGCAGCAGCTGAGTGTTCAGCTTCCAGGCAGGGGAGGCAAAGTCAGGGACATGCTCCAGTCCTGCTCAGTTCTGTAGTGAAGGGTGAAAAAGGGACTTGCATTGTATTTTGAACCTGTTACTCTTCTGTATCATATTGGGGGTCCCAAACACCACACCAGATGTTTCTCAGAGCCTCAAAATAGTCACACAGTACTCTTGTAAGTAGTCCTGTTACGTTGCCATGTTAAGACTCTTGTTTTTTCAGTTCTCCGGGATTGAAATCATAAACGGCTGAGAGAGTCACTGGCAGAATATGGAGGTATGCAATGTGCTTCAGTTCAGAGCAGGCTGGAGGAAAAGACTTTGCTGTTTTCTTTAAATCCAGGTGTGATTCCTGGATTTAGATAAGTTTTAGGAACTGGAACATGATTTTCAGGTGAGTTGTCTGGTCTCTGATTTCCTGTAGGGGTTCAAATACATTGTGAGCAATATTGAAACAGCTCATATGGCTGTAAGTTGGTGAATGAGCATTCATTCTGTAATGTGAGGAAGGGTTTTATTTTAGTGGGAACAGAGGAAGGGGTGTGGGCAGATAAAAAGCCTCCTAGTATTCCCTAAGCTCTTTTCCCTTCGTCCCAGGCAAGCAAAGCCTTTCTTTGCAAGGGGAGAAACACGTTTACTTAGTACAGCAGAGGGACCAAGATGCAGCCTCATTAAAGTACAGCTCACGTATAGCCAGGGGTTTCATATATAGCCTTTTTTTTTCTTTCAACCTTCTCTGTCTTGATGGAAACAAAAGGAGGAGAAGAGGAAAAAAAAAAAAAAGAGAGAAAGAAAAGGAAGGAAGTGAATTGCTTAATGGAGGTGCTCTGCCTGCATATTTAATACCCTGGTTTTATTGAATAGAAGGTGAAAAAGTGCACCTTGTTTGTTGCTTGCCTGTCAACCCATGGCAAGAAGGCATCCTTTCCCCTGGCTGGTGCCTTTTATTAGTCAATGGTTTCCAGAGTGTAATTATACTGTAGATCTGAGATGCATTATACACACAATTACAATTCCCCAGCCGAGCCTGGTACTTATTAAGCGGGGAAATATTTGTTCAATTGTTTTGGAGGGCTAAGGTTTTCTTTTGTTTCTTTCTTTTTTTCCTGACCCCTTTAACCTGTAACACAGATCCTTGGAAAAGGTCTGTGCTTTGTGTCTCAGTGAGGGTAGGGTGCATGTCCCATTCTGTTAGCACACCATGTCACCTAAAAGCCTTGGCAAGAGAAGCTGCAGTCTGGGACAGAAGTTGCAGGGGCAGAGCAAAAAGCACTGAAAGATCTTATGGAAATTTTTCTTTGCTGGTTTCCTGGTTTGCTTTCACACAAAGGAGATGACCTCTGGGCTTTGCAGGGCTCCCTCAGGAGAGCTGCTTGTGGTAAAAGCCTAGCACAGCTTTGCCAAAACCTCTTCCCTCCTGTGCATTTGTGTAGGACAAAATCCACTGTTTATGTTCAAGTCAGCTTTGCCATAGCAGAATATAGACCCAAAGCCTGTTTTGACTTCTTGTTCATTTGGGACTACTTAAGAGCACCCTTTATTAAAACAGAAAATACAGCTTGGCCTAACCCTTGAAAACTGGATTCTAGGAGTCCTTCAGGGCAAGCAGCACCTCATTCTAGATTTTGTGTGCCACTCTGGCCATTAAGAAAATACAGCTTCTGTAACTTACCTTGGCAAGAACACAAAGGGCAAAAGAGAATGACAAAAAAAAAAAAAAAAAAANGAAAAAAAAAAAAAGAAAAAAAAAAAAAAAAAAAAAAAAAAAAAAAAAAAAAAAAAAAAAAAAAAAAAAAAGACATGATTGCTGGTTTAACCAAGCATTTTAGTACCACAGACCACAAAGTTATTGGCCACAAGTTGTTCAGATCAAGCATCCACGTTCCATTGTCTTGTACTTTCTCTCAAAGAAGCTGGTAGCTGCAGAGTAGGCAAGGATAAAAGCTTTGCAGCCACTTTCCCTTCAGAAATATGTTTCCTGAAATGTAGTGAGCTCTGTTAAAAATGCATCCCATCCATCTATCATCCTAGGTGCAGTCCTGCTGGGATTTTTCCATTTCCACAATATCCTCACTTTAATAAGGTGACCAGAACAGGGCGAGAATCATTTCCTTGTTATTAATTATTACCATGACTGCTGTACAGCAGTGTGCTCAAGGGTGTAGAGCTATAATCCCCAAGAACCTCCTCCTGAAGGGCATTTTATCTTCCCTAACACTCCTAAACACTGGTATGTCAGACCTGCCCCCACAGCTTTCCTCTCAAGCTGTGCTTCAGCCCTTCTCCCCTTGACCCTGCATAACCAGCAGGTCCTCCTGGTGTGTGTCTTATCCCTTCCTTAGACTCTCCCTATGTGGGAGCATCCTTCCAATATGACTGCAGAGGTAGATTTAAACTGATAAGGTTTACAGGTGTAATCCTTGTGCAGGGTGCAATTTTTTTGGCTATTAGGCAAGCCTATTTCATCAGGTTAACTGATGTTATTTGGAAAAATGTTTGCAGTACCCCAGCCCTCTGCCCCCAAGACCTCTTTTCTCATGTGGGGATTATGGTGTTCATGCTGGGATTCATTCTGCTAAACTGTATCTGCATCCCCACTGATGTGACTGCTAGAGCTCTCCCTTGAAAGCAAGGCCTCAGATGACACTTTGGGCTTTTGTTTCAATGTGGGCAGCAAAATGTTCCTGGCAGTTCTGGTGTTCAGTGATTGGCAGCTTTACTGCTACTACAGCTACCCCCCGGTGCCTAGCCCACTCTTCTGTTGGGTGTATCTCACTCTGGAACCGAAAAACAGAGACATGGCCTATTTGCTGCCCAGCTACTGCAGCTGACAGCCCAAAAAACCAACAGAGGCTGCTGGTAAGGGTTGCTTTGGGCTGCTGCTGAGTATGGCAGCAGCTAAAGACCAGGGAAGTTCTTGTGGCAGCAGCTATGGCAAGCAGACTGACTTGGGAGCGGCAGCCAGGCAGAGGTGATTCCTGAGACCAGCACAGCCATTTGCCCATGTGCACCTGAGCCAGGTTCCCACAGCACTTTCTGCTCTTACCCTACGGACATCCCAGCAGTATTTTCTCCTGGCAAGGAAAGACAGCAGCTAACCTAAGAGAAAAGCATAGGAGGACCAAAGCAGCTGTTGTTTTGAGATGAGTAAGGAGCTGGGATCCAGGCACTCTCTGCAAGTGCCTCTGTCTTCACAAGCCTTTTACAGCTACGAAGTTACAATGAATTAAGAGCCTAACTTTTTTTCCTAACAAAGACATGGTCCACTTGGGGTTGGGATTTGCTTGTTTCCATTTACACTGAAAATATGCTTGAAAGGGAAGCAAGAGGACACCCTGCTACTTGGGAACAGCATCTGTATTTTACTCCCTTTCATTAAGTGAAATGCAATGTCCATAAACTACATTGTGCACAAAGGTCTCTTCCTCACCTTGATGCATAGCAGAGCATGGTGTTGATGACAGCCCTCACATCTATTGGTTTCCTCTGCCAGGCTAAATCCAGTAGCAAAAAATGATAGAAATAACTTTTAAAGGTCTTCGTTTCAAGTCCCAATACCCGCCCTATGTCTGAAAGATTGTAAAGATGAGATACTGGGTGAAATGTGATGTGTTCACAGCATATGTGATTTAAGATAGTGAAACCCAAAGAAATATAAGAAAAAACAGGTCTGAATTTCAATGGGCATCTTTAAATGTCTACTTTCTGAGAATTTCTAAATCTTTAACTGAAGCCATTATTTAACAAATCCATTTTTTCCTGATGCCAAATTTGAAAATTGAATTCAGTAATTATACATCAGCCAGCGTAAATCTGCAAACATAACCTTATCTATGGAGTAATTCTGATGCCTGTATATGAGACCCCACAAAACCTTAGGACTGGAATTAAGATTTAGGACTAAAATTAAGACTGCTAGAAAGTGCATTCCCCTAGACATAAAGAAGGAGGAAAGAACTGATTAAATTAGTAAATATTTAGGTTTTCATTCTATTTTGTCAGTCTCTGTCACCTTCTGTCTGTCACCTGCAGCAGATGTAGCTCATATCTCAGCTGAACACACAAATAGTGCTTGTTCATTTTGGAAATGTTTATTTGTTAGGCATCCATTTGTTTGCATGAGTTATATGGCTTCCATCAATTACACTGTACGTGGTTCATTATGTGAGATCATTTTGCAGTAGCATAAGAGCATGAACTGTAGTGTGATTCCTAATAGTGGCTGGGGATATGTTGCTGCTACTATTCAGAGAAAATAATGGCAGCAGGGAAACCTGCACCATTATTGCTTTTGTAATTGTTGGTTTACATGATAACAGTTCGAGTGTAGAAATTACAAAAAGTAATAGGATATTTTAAGGCTGGAGCCTCAGTTTTAGATCAGAGTCTGCATTTCTCAGGATATAATGCAGAGTTTTCCAAGGACGGGCACTATGGTTTTCATGGAAGACATTTTGCTTTCATTACAAAAATCCTGCTGCTCATTTTCTTTTGGAGTCTTGCTTTTACAATGACTCCCTGAACAGCAATTACAGGAGAGCTGCAAAAGTTTATAATTTTTTGATCCAATGCAACCACTTCACTAGTATTAAACTTACTTATAGAAATGCCACTACATACTGCACATACAACCATTAATTTGGCCATGACCAAATCAGCAACAGTGTTCTTAGACACATATATCTTATGAAAAGGGGAAGGTGATGACTAATTAGCATTAGAAATATGATCAAGGGTTTATATCTTGTAGTGTCTTAGATCAAAGATGATGTGGGCTTGGTGTTCTCAGCCTGGATCCCTATGGGCATATGTCTGTGTAGGAAGCCACATTAAAATCTGGCATAATTCAATATGATTAGCTGATTCTGTTTAAGCAAAAGCTGGTTTAATAGGCAAGGGTCTCAGAAAAGAGAGAGAGGCTTCAAATTCAAGATAAGAGGCAGAATTTTGAGGGGAGTTCAGGACTAGAATAACAAGGAAAAAGGAAGGCAAACAGGTGGGGGTATTAATGGGAACCCCAGCTCTGGGGTACCACAGCACTTGTGTCTGCAGGGGCACAGGTTTGCAAAGGTGGTGGGGAGAAGGGGGGCTGCAAATCAGGGGAGAGCTGACTGCACTCTAATTAATAGCATGAGTTTTAAAGAGCATGAAGTCACCTCAACAGCAGCTCATGAGATGTATGGGATTAGTTTGTATAGTAATGGAAGAGTAATAACCAGAATTTAATTGTTATGCCTGGTGAACTAGCTGACCCCTCAACCCAGTGGGCATTTAGATAATTTTCAGCACTGCAGTGAGCCTAGCTAGCTCTTTGTATGGGGAGGAGGAGGGGAATGGGATGGGGGGAACCCTGGCAAGAAATATTTAAAGAAAAGGAAACTAGTAATTGCAATGCTGCCTTCTCATGTTTCCCCTGACTTTCTAAAGCAGAAGGGTGGAAGTCTTTGTCTGCCAGCACTGTCTTTGTGCATCAGACCAGCAGTGTGTTCAGCTTGGCATCCTGGCTTGTGTCACAATCCAGTATCAGATGCCTGAGGAAGTACAAGAAACCCCATAGAAACACAGGTCCAGCTGCCTGAATTCAGACTTTCTCTATGAACTGCCTAAAGACACCCACAGACAGGTGAGTAGTCATGTAGCCACTCCAGCTGCCTCTCCAGAAGGGCAGGACTTCGCTGTGGATTTTTTTTTTGTCTCATCCACCTGCCTCTACAGACAACTTAGCAATCCTTGGACACCTCAGATAGTACTACAGTCTGATGTTTATACACTGAACACAGGTGTTTGCAGAATTAATTTTACTGTTCTTCCAAGTCCAGAAAAATACCTGGTCTGGAAAAATGCCTAGTCCCTCTAGCCCCTGTTTAGTTCCTAGCTACTCTTTGACTAATTTAGGTCCTCAAGGCTTTCTAGGCTTGGAATGACAGGGAACAAATGTCCCAAGTGTCTCATCTTCCCAAGCCTTCTCCCTGGCTGATAGATTTCCTTTAGTACAGTGTCTTCTTGTGATTCCTGATTTTTTGTCACAGTGCACCCATGAGGGTGGCACTGCTCAGTCACCAATTCCCACCTGTCTGTGTGGTCCTGAAGGACCTGTCCATGGAGATTTCCATCTCTTCTTCATCTCTTAGACAAAATCTGTTGGAATCAGTAGGAATGTGCTTATGGACCAACTAAAAAAAGGAAGAATGGATCCTACAGTTCAGAAGTTTTACTTGACTTGCAAGAGCTGGGATTTGACACTGGTCAAATATGACTCTGGAAAGGTATTTTTTTTTCATCAGTCTTTCGTGTTTATGGAATTACCTTGATATGGCTGGTTGAGATCAGCTGCAGTAGCAAACTAAGAGAGTCTTTGACTGCTGTTGTGGACATAAAAACTCAGTGCCTCTATCTTGCTTGGGACTGACATTGGAACAATTCCTTCAATTAGCTAATTTTGTTTTAAAACCTACCTATTGGTTAACTGTTTTCATTCCTAGTAGCACTTTCCAGCTTGCCCCATGGAGTTCAGTGGTGCTATGTACATCAAAGTCTTATTTATGAAGTGGGGTTTTCGGAGCAGCTGAGTGGAACTTGAAGAGCAATTGTAATGACATTTGGCAGAAAGGTGAAGGGTGAAGATCCTATGTCACTCAAATTCCTTTGAAATTCACACAAGGTCAAGGGGAGTAGGACTGGTCCCTGTGCAAGGATGCCAAGTTATGGATGTTGCTACAACAGCATTCAAGTTCCACTCTCAACATTTTAGCAGTTACCTGCAAACATTTCTCTGTGCATTTGCATACAAACACTGAGCAAAGAAATTCACCAATAAATATTAATATGAGAAACAATAATCCCAATAGTTGTAGGACTAGATGGCTCCTGTTGTGGCAGATGTAATCTAGCTGTGGCTACAGTGGTTCTCTGCTGTTGGTAGTACCATTTATGAAGTCTGTGGGATTACTTGTCTAGCCTCGGGGAGCAGAAGGGTGACCCTAGCTTGTTTCTGAATAGGAAGAGATCATTAAATCTGTCAGGAAACAGCTTCTTGTTGAAGAATGCTGATGTTTCTATCCACTGAAACCTGTAGGCTCTGTGGGAAGACAGCAGATTCTGTACATTTCTGAAGAAGTCTCCACTGGAAATGGTCTACAGCATGTGCATTCATTGTGCCTGGGACCTTGGTGTCTTCTGTAGGCAGCAGCACAGTTGGCATCCCTTAGGCAGCAGTCAGGGACTTATACCACAAGAGATCTGCTGGGAAGAATGAAGAGATTTGTGGGTGTCCCATGCTGTGCAGAGGGGCTGCCTGGCTGAGAGGGAACTGCTGTTCAAAGGGATTTATTTGACAGGGGATCAGGCAGCCAGAACTCCTGTTGTGCTGGAGAAGGAAGTGGGGAGCTGCAAGGATGACAAAAGACACTGAACCTTCTGTACAGAGTGTGCTGAGGGCCACAGGCTGCCACAAGTAGAAACTGCAAGTTCTGAGCACCTCTTCCAGGCTGGACTTTTTATTGCCTCACCATCATCTGTACAGAGGAAGAGAAAAGGCCAATGCTCCTTGTTGGAAAGTGATTGCTACAGCATCTTTTGATTGAGCGTTGCATTATGTTGAAATGAGAACATTATTATTCATGAAAAGGCATCCTAGAAAGCTTCAAAGAAGGGTGGAAAAAAAACTTCAGGTTTTAATACTAATTAGAGAAACCTGTCTCCCAGGTGTGAGGTGTTTATCTGTGAAAAGCAGGAGATAGTGTAGCAAAGAAGAAATGTACACTGGAGAATAAAGTTCCAATAAATGGTTGAATGGATTAAAAAAAAAAAGAGGAAGAAGAAAGAAGACCAACAACAAAAAGGCAGATAATAAAATAAGATGTTTGCACTGAATATGAAGGGTTTGCAAAACAGCTCAGAGTTTATTTCCAAACCTGCAAGAAAACAACCCTGAAAATAATACAGCAATGCATCTCAATAAGGAGAAGGTTCTTTTTATTTCTTCCTCCTATTAGCAGTGTTTGTCAACTCAATTTCTTTTTCACACCAAAAAAGCACATGTATCAAGAAAGCTCAGAGCTGGCTGCAAGTACAGCCAAAACAGGCTGTTTCTGGAGCTGGTGCACTACCTTAACCAAGCACTGATCTTAGTCATGCTGCTTATTTTGGCTGAGAGTTTCCCTGCAGGATGTGGGGCTCGCCTCTCTCAGCTAGCAGTACCCAACAGAAGTGGGTGCTGTGGTGGCAGTCTGTCCTGCCACATGTGCTGGCTGCCACCCCTCCTGTGGCAGCTCAGGAACACTGCCCTGGCTTCAAAGCCTCCCCCACTCCAACTTCTCCTTTTGGCCCAAATGGCTGGACTCACCCTTTTGCTGACCTCAGGTGAAGCTTAGTGAGGGGCAGGGAGAAGGAGGACCTGAGATGACAGAGGCCATGTTTCTGTGTGGTGCCTTTGCTGGTTTGTGTTCTCGGGTATGCAATACACACGTAGCCAAGTGGCTGCAGTGTCTGACAGGTTGTTCTGTACATGTACCTTACAGTTTTCCTGCTGCTTCCACCCTGCTCTCTTGTGAGTTAAGGAATCACTGCGGGTGTGGAAAGCTTGAGAGAGCAGATGTGCTTTCATAGCCGAGTGAGTGACAGTTGGCCAGCTTTAATTGCCCTTTGGTGTGCTCCTAGAAGGTAGTTTAAGCAAAGAGATTTTTTTTCTTTGTCTCTGCGGACATGAAATATGGACATCTTTGCTTCTGTGGTTCAGCTGATGAACAGTAACTGGTTAAGCATCAGAAACTCGATCACTTGTGATTGCCTACCCATAACCTCTGCTCGTGACAAGATCTCATGAGGGAGCAGAAGGGAGATAAATGCAGGGATTTGACTTTCTGTCATAGGCTTTCCGCTAGTCCTTTCACCCAGGCAATCCTTCCTCTCTGAACATCACTTCAGAAAAGACTTTAACAGAGAAAAAAAAACAGCAAGTTTTTTCAGTGTTTTTTCCTTGTGGAGCATTCCCTTAGATGACTACAGAGAGATGCATTCAAACAGAACTTTAAAGTTAAACGAGGTGACACAAGGCTATATTTAAAAATAACAGAAAGTGTTTCAAGTTCTCCTTTGATAGGAGTTGGGCAGCTCTATAACCCTACCAGCTCGCCACCCTAATGACAAACCCCAACAAGAATCACACTCTGATATTATGCAGTAAGACAGAAGATGGGAGCTGTATTCACAGGCATGAGGAACTGCAGGAGATAGCTGTTGAACAAAGATGCTTATTCAGAGCAGTTAGAAACCCCCATCTTTCCTTGAACCTTGCATAACTAGATGCATAAAATAAATATCTACAGCATAGGACAGAAATTAACATTAAAGATGTAATACCATTATAGAGTTACTGATAAACCTTCACCTTTCATACTTAGCTAATTTCTCATAAGCTTATTTTTTATAGGAAAAAAAAAGAATATAGCAGAACTTGTAGATAGGCAGTGAAAATGGTCTGGAGGCTTGGAAGGATTTTTCAGATAAGGAGAAACCAAAAAAGATGAAGGAAGATATTGTTTGGAGAAGAGATGAATAAGAAGGGGTATGTCAGAAGTATATAAATTATAATATTTAAAAAGGTTCTCAGTGCTGGTACAAAAGGGTATCCTTTGAATCAAAAAGCAGTGCAGATCTTGAAGTGTTGAGAGGGTTTTTTTTATTGTACCCTATTAAACTGTGGAACTCCCTGCTTCAGGGTGTCACCCACTGAGCTCATGACATTAGTGAGGAAAAGAAAAAAAAAAGAAAAAAAAAGGAAAAAAAGAAAGCTATTTTTGTGGACAGTGAGAACATTCGCAGTTACATTAGAGAAAATAAAAAATTTATAAGAAATATCAGCCCTTGAGATTCAGGGCATAAATCCAACCACTAACTGCCCGGGGTTATAAAGAAACTTCCCCAATGGACATATTAGTTAGTTATTTCCCATTTTAAGTGTTTTACATCTATCCTTGATGCTGGCCGCTGCCTAAGAGAAAGTGTTACGAGAGTCGGACAGTTGGTTTGATTTGCTCTGAAGGTTGCTATATCCTTGAAAAACATGGCAGCTCTCTCCTTCCCTTCCTCACCATCTCCAGCTGTGCCTCTGAACCACCTCACCTTGGCCTGCACCAGACAGCTGACAAAGAGACAGGGTTCCTCCTCTGCTTTCAGGGTACCCCTGACGTGTGGGTAACCCCAGGCTGTCCTGTTGTGGACATGAGAGACCAGCAGAGCTGGATAGCAGACTCCCCACTGCCATCCTAGCTGCAGCAGGCTGGTACCAAACTGCCCTGGCAGGGACCTGGCTGACACAGCACTGCTGCTGCAAGAGCTGTCCCACCTTTCTGACCCAATGGAGAACATACAGCTCCCCATCTGCAGCTCCCCATCTGCATCTTTGGCTTTGCATCTCCACGTAGCACTGGGATTTTTCTGGTCCTCAACAGTACGGCAGCACTCAGCAAGCAAGCAGGAGATGCAGGCCAGAGGCAAAGCAAGGTAGAATATCTGTCTTGCTTCCCCTTCTCCCTGCATGCTTAAATTTGTTCTTTGTCTAATCTCCTCTGCCAGGCGATTTGAGATAATCAGTGTGACTTTTCTGCTATTGTTCATCTATCCCAATCTTTCTCATTTTCTTTTGCAAACAGTGCCCCTTCTCATTTGCCTCATTTCTCTTCCTGTGATACCTCAAATGGAGAAAACTCTCTTGCTCCAAGGCAGAGGAGTGCAGACTGGTTCTAACCACTCTGTCAACGTTCATGACCCTGTGCTGGAGAAGCTGAGCTGCTGTCAGCAATTAAAGCTCCTTAGAAGTTACCTGATCAATCACTTGGGGGAAGTAATTACCGCTTCTCAGTTGGAAAGGAAGGTGCTGTGTTGTCTCTGACCTCAGGGACTCAGGTATACTAAGAATCACAGAATCACAGAATATTCTGAATTGGAGCAGACCCACAAGGATCATTAAGCCCAACTCTTAAGTGAATGGTGAAATCCTCATGTGAATGGCTCAGTGTGTCTTTTGCAATGGGTCAATTGCAGATGCTCTGGGAAACATTCTCACTTCTTGGCCATCTCTTCCCATGGATTCAGAGACCAACATGTGCCAACTGCATTGCTGCACAGGACTGAAATGACATCCATGTGGCCTCAGCAGCTGAGGTGATGAGCCTAGGAGGAGAAGTGCTAAATAAAGTACACTGTTCCTTCCTATATGTAGAAACACTGGAAGAGGTAAAAGGGGAGAGACCATTGTGAGGTATAAAATAGGAAATTATTTTTTCCCTACAGGTGAATTAGGTTATATTCCTTTAATTGCCTGATTTCACAGTCTCATGGGAGGACTGTTTTCCTATATGTGCTACTCATGCAGATACCCTCTCCCAGAAGGACTAATCAAAGGGGAATGGCTTTAAACAGAAACAGAGTGGCTTTAGGCCAGAAATTAGGAAGAAGTTCTTTACTGTGAGGGTGGTGAGCAGTGGAACAGGTTGCTCAGAGAGGTTGTGGATACCCCTTCCCTGGAAGTGTTGGCAGGTTACTCTGGTGAGTGAATTTACTCTTCAGAGCTCTTTAATGCAAAACTCTTAGTTCTTGACTAATTTCTTTCCTATCACAGTATGATAGTGGTCACTGCTGGGAAGGGCTGGAGGGGTGCACAGGCCCGCCAACCTCCACCACAATCCTCCCCACATCAGATTCTGCTTCGGTCTTCTTATATAACATTCAGGGTGGGGGTAAAAAAAGAAAAGTGGGGGATGTTTTTATGGTTTTAAGCAATGCATTGATTGTCTGGCTCCCCTCTCCGTTTGGCCTGGTCTCTTAAGAGGCTTTGCACATTCATTTGTGCATTCAGTTCATTCTTCGCATTGCAATCTTCCTGACCTTGAACATAACCCAGCCATGTTACAGCCTCACTCAGATAAACTCCTAGGCCTAGGCTGAATACCTAAGCAATCTGGCAAACCAAGACTGGTGCCTAGATTCCCCCACAGCTTTTATCCTGCATGACCAACAGCAGCTTGGACCTGTGTGGGTACCTTCCACCATGCCTGACTGCATCCTCACAGGAAAGGGCCTAGGTAGACCTTGTCTTCCTGACTTTTCTTGTCTTCTCAGTCAAACTAGTGTCTGAACACTATGCAAATGTTATCTTCCTGCTTCTTCTGAAGTAGTTTATTGGCATTATTGCTCTCTCTTATGATTAAGGAAATAAAGATTTAGAACAAGGTGTACTGATGGTGTGCTCAAGTCATTCATAAAAACAGTGCCAGGTCTAAATATAAACCCCATCTCTCCAGCTTCTCTGCATAGTGTTTTGATGCAAGACTGGGTTTGCTTTAGAATTTCTCATTACCTGCCCTGCTGTACTCGGATGTATGAACTTAAGTTCTCTATTTAGCTCCTTACATGCTATTGCCCTCTTTCATAGCAGTTTTCTGTTGTCATCACTGTGGTGTAAGATACTGCTAAATGACATCCCTTTGAATTGAACTAGCTATTGCACTCCAAATCTTTCAGGGTTTCCTTAGATTGGGTTTTGTTTCCAAAGGTCATAAACAGGGTTGGGGTTGTTTTCTGAAGGTGTGAATCCTTTTGGAAGGCAGTTCGTCTGGGAGTCAGGCTTACATGATAAATTAGAATGAACCTGAGCTCTTCAGTTTGGTTTCATTTTTGATGGCTCCCCCATAAAAAAGGTGTCTGGATGATGGGGCTATTATTCATTATACTGCAGAGGCAGGATCATGGTATAATGCTATGATCTGAATGAGAACTTTGTCTCAGGCTGCTCCCAGTCTTAGTTCTCAGTTCTGTCCTAGCCTACCAGAAAATCCTAGTACTGAGCCTCAGCCCCTCTCTGTCCCACACTTTACTTTTCTCATACTGCAGAAGAGTTCACCTCGGTACAAAGAAGGAAGCCTGAACACAGTGCAAAGGAGCAAGCTTCCAAGCAGGGCAGAAGAAATTAGCTTTGGCAGAATGCCTTTGCTTGGCACTGGTCAAAACAAGCATATGGATAAGGGAAGTGAATGAGGAATGCTCTGTCTGGGAAGATTGGTACATGGTGTGGAGTCCTGCAAGATGGGCTTCTAGACAGGAGTTCAGTGCTGTTTGACATGCCCTGTGAAAACCTGAGTGCTCCCACACTTCTGAATTTTCCTCTGGGCAGCATTTATCAAGAGGGCACGCAGGCAACATCTTCTTTTGCAACCTTTCTTTCCTCTCCCTTTTTCTTGCTGTCTGTTTTACACTTGGCCGAGCAGAATCTGCCAAGGATGGCAAATTGAGCTACTTTGCTTTGTTTTGGCCCCCCCACCCCTGACTGGCTCCTGTGTTCTCCAGCTCTCTGTGCTCAGCAGCAGTTTTTTTACACGGTGGGGTTGCTCTGACTGACCTGCAGCCTCTGTTTATGCGTGTTTCAGTGTGGGAGCTCCTGCAAACTCTCTGCTGTGAGCAGTCAATATTCAAGATTCAATATTCGGGTGGTGTGATTGGTCAATGAGGTGACAGAGCCATGCCTTTGTTCCCTGATTAGATGACTGAACCTTTGTTAATTACTTCTGCCAGAAATGAAGTCTGTTGTGTGATTAAGTGGTTCTAAGCTACAGGCTTGAGATTTACTCCCTGTGAACTCTTGTTCCAATGGGACTTTGCACGTGTGAGGGCTGTCTAAAGTGTGTATAAACAGAATATAAAAATGGCCAGAGTCATACTCTGTTTCTAATCTATTAAAAATGGTTGACCTGCATGTCTTTGCTATGCATTTGGCTCTAGTAATGACAGCCTGCCCTTGCAGAACACAAACCGTCTTTTGGCACAGGTCCTCCCAGTATGTCTGCAGCCCCAGAGCCACATCACACACCACAGCATGGAACAGACTGGCTAAAATCCCTGTACCAATGCAAAAGCAGCACATAATCTTGCACTGACAAGCATATGGAGTGAGCTGGGGAGAAAACACCATCTTGAGTCTGAGGCCGTGTGCCCTGCTACATCAGCTCCTGTTACAATTAGATCTGGATCGGCTATGGGCAAAAATATACCTGTTGATTGAATAAGAAAACCAGAAGCTAGAGAGGGATTTTTTTTTTTTTAATGCTTTATGCTATATAGTGGAGGACAGATGTTATCTTATACCATATAGAGTCTTTTGGAGCAAAGTTAAATGATCAAAATGTTCTGGTAAAATTGTCAACCAACTGAATGAATTAATACTGGGTCGTCTCTTTGCATCACATAGCCACAGCATTTTCAACCCATTGGTAAAATAAAGGATGCTATGTGTTATTAACTTTGTGCTCAGAGCCCCAGTATCATAAGAGAGAGTTAAATGGAAACTTAATTATTTGGATGAGATTTAGTTATCAGTCATGTCAGTTGCTTCGACCTTCTTTACTATGTGAGAAAGCACAGATATGCTATTCTCCCTTAAAAAAAAATGCTACAAATCCTGCTGTTACTCTTGGCCTGATGGAACAAGAAGCAATGATTTCAGCATTCCTTTTAGCTTTTGTGAATGTAATTCTCACCCCAGTGTATCAGAATATACCTTTGGGAAAAAGACACTTTCATCCAGCCTCTGGAAAACCGGAGCGATGGGTGTTTATAAATTCCTTGGAAATGCAGGCAGAAAGAAAGCTACATTTTATTTAGCTCCCCTGCACAACCTTTTTACTTATCTAATGGAAAAAGGCTAGAGTTAAGATTCAGAAGAATCATATGTACAAGAACTGCCTTAATTTAAATGTCCTGTTGAATACAATATGATCTTAAAATGATGCATGATGGAAATTCTTTTCAGACTGGTGCAGTGCATTAGCATTAGTCATTGCAGTAGGACTGGGTGGAGCACGTTAGAAGTCGTCACTGTGATGGATGCGTGGCACACATTAAAATGAAAATCATTGCAATGGACCAAGCAGAAAACACAGGAATTAAAGTTTCTGTGATGGATTCTGTGAAACACATCAGAATTTGAGTGACTGTGAGTCATAAAAGGCATAAGGGCCTGAATGTCCCTCATCCTGAATGGGTACTTTCTAAAGGATGAATGACATGGCTGCCTGTTATATCAATTACTTGCAGTGCTGTGGAAAGCCTCATGGGTGGAATAACTGATGAGTCAGGATTCCTTGGTTCTGCTGTCAGCTCTGCTGCTGACTCATTTTTGTACCCTTGAATGATAAACTTCCCTCTCTCTTCCCCATCATGTGCATGACAGTGTGTTTACCCTTCCTTATAAAGAACTGAGACCTGTTTCTGCCACAACTCTCATGTATGTCTAATATTATGCATTGGAAATGGTCCCAGTGCCCTCCTGAATGAGTCTTTGGAGGGTGGAAGCTGTAGAATATGCAGATGAAATGTGCTAAATATAGCCACATACCATCAGGTTTGTATTATTCTTATTTTTGCTGTTTGATGGTGTTTCTCATTTTCAGCAATTGTTTGGGTTTTTTTTGAGAAGTCCATGTGCGACTGACCAGACATTAAGGAACTCTTTCTGTTCCTTTCTGATGGACTCTAGATTGGGTTTTAAAGATGAAAGATCCATTCCATGACTTTATCCACCTATCCACAGTATGTTCCCGAGCTAGTTAAAATTAAACTTAGCTATCAAAATGCTAAACTTGATAGCTCATTTATCTTTCTGTCTCCCAACTCTACATTACAATACAGCAGTGATTGATCTTGCGTCTTCAAGGTACTATATAGTATAAAAACTAAGAGAAGATTAATTAAAAGCCGTCGCATCCAGACAGGTTTTTAAATAAGTTTTAGATTTAGACAATATATCAGCTGAAGCAAAAAGATTCCTAGACCATAAGCCTGTAACTTCAAGTAAGTTTCGTTTTCCTTCGGGACACAGAAAACCCCATTTTACCGCAGACTAACATCAAAATCTAATTTGGTCAGGCAGGCCCGTGGCAGGAGGCAGGAAGCTGTCACTTTTGGGGCTCTCCAGCACTGGTGAACGTGATGTCCTTGAGGACTTGTGCAGACTCAGGGGAGAATGGTAGGCTCATGGCCGGATGCTGAGTTGGAGACGGTACCGAGGCAATTTTTTTAAAGTAGCCCTCAGCTCCTCCAGGCTTGGAGAAACTTGTCTGGGCAGCATGTCTAAATGACTTAAATTGAGCCCAAAATCAGAGACAGCTGCATTTGAGCTGTCAGTGTCTGACTGTGGGAGCAGCAGAACAACACTAAACAATCCAGTTTTATGGTATTTTTTGGCTAAAGAAGGACACGTGATTGCTGGTCAGTGTCAGCTTTCTGGCACCACTCTTTATCCAAACAATTGTTAAGCTATGCAGGATCCTCAGAGGCCCTCAGCGCTTGCAGTTCTTGTGAGCTGAACTTAGGGAGTATGCAAAAACCTGGCTTTTCCCTGCCAGGGACTATCAGGGGCTGAATCCTTTGGAAAAACCCTTACAGTGGATGCTGACACCTGAATATCTGGCCAGTAGATCACTGAGCTCTTAGATCACTGATTACCACTTTGCTCTTAAACATTGCTCTTTCCCACCTTTAGTCTGTGTCAGCAAACTCGTCTTTAGAAAAACAAAATGGTGAGACTCTTACATTGTCATGAGTTTGTTTAAAGGGAGGCATTTAATCCACCTGACAACTAAAATATGTTTAGTGAGATGTGGGATGTCTGCCATGAGAGTGTTCAAGAGCTCCCCATTTTGCTTGTACAGTGGCAAAATGCCTTGATCACATCCAGCTGAGTCAGGGATTTTTGCCTTGGGGAAGGGCAAGGGAGGGGAAAACAAAATGAATGGCAGTGATTCCACTTTACAGGGAGTCAACAAAAATCCCTGCAGCATGAGTTTGGTCCAGCTATGTCCCCTGTTAGACACTGATGTAATTATTGGCAGAGCAGGGTTCATTGTCTCTAATTTACAGCATTCCATCCATTATCAGGAGTTAAAATGTATATATATTTTCTGGTCTCTTTCTCTCCCACTCTTTGTTTTCCTTCCACTTCAGTTAATTTCAATAAGTAGACAATTTCTGTGCTGTTTGGTCTACTCCCTTGAAGTGCCAATTAACTTTGTATGAAATAAGAGAACTCTTTTGAATTTGCAATAGTTACATATTTGTGTCTTTGAATGCTAGTTGTCAGGATGCATCATGCTCTGGGTTTTTTTCCCCCTGTGTTTTGTAAACAGGATGTGTTTTACTTTCACTGCTGAAAAACAGTTTGAGTCAGGATGGATACTGAAGACACAGCTCCTTTCACTCTTTCAGAATTTGATTGTGTGTGGTGTTTATCAATCCCAAATTCATTTAATTTCCCTTAACTGAGTTGATTGTACCATGTACTTCCTCTTGAAGAAAATTCTGCTACTGGAGAGATGGCAGTCAAAGAGCTAATCACTGGGGATATGGCAAACTTCTCATGCCTTGTATCAAGCTGTAGCATGCATCAGATGTGCACACATTTTAATTCAGATGTTTCCCAGTCCATGCTTCCCTCAGGAAAAAGAAAAGCAGAGAGATTGGTGAGAAAGAAAAAAACAGCTATTGGAAAAAAATTAGGTGAAAAGGCAGTTGGGAATAAACTAGAATGAATGTGAAATATGGGACAGAAATGGGAAGAAGGAAAATAAAAAGGAAAAATAGACAGTGCATCAACAGACTATAGGCAATATATCTACAAAAGGTTAGGGACCTATGGCAACCTAAACATAAGAAAAGGCTTTATTAGTTGCTCATGGATATGCTTCTTGTTCTATAATATGAGGAGCCAGGGTCTCAGTCCGAAAACCATCTGAGTGTCTCCTGACTCCTATGCTGAGTTTCCTTTGGGATTTACCATTTGGGTAATGCTCTCAGTCTTTTCAACTCTGAGCCTGGAATTGTCTGCAGTTGGTGTGCTTTGGTCTTTGGTGAGGCTGATCTTTTATCCAGTATAATCTTCTGGAGAGTTTGGAGGCTGTTGGTGCTGGAGGAGCAGAAACACAGTAGAAAGACATGAGACTGAGGTATACATTCTCTGGAGCCATGCATATTGGCCAATTGTCACAGGCTTTGCAGTGAGTGTAGCAGCTTTGTCAGCAGTTTAGATCCAACCTTTCACTATTCTGTGCCTATCTTCTTCTTCTTGCTCTAGGAGGTTTGAAAAACTTGGTGCTGTATGGTAGTCTGCCCCAAACCTTTTGAGGTGTGTTTCTAGCCCTCATTCTGCTTGCCAGTTTTCTTCCCTTCTACCTTGTCTTCTCCTTTCACCTCTTCTTTTGGCCTTTGTTCTTTCTTCTGAACTTCATTAAGATGCTAACACAAGTCCTCCTACTAAAGCCTTGCTTGTTTTACTTTAGTATGACTTTAGTCCTCACTGCTAAAAGGAGTAAAAAACATGGGAGAGAGAGAGAAAAACACGGAGAGTGGGAACCTGGAGGAATGGCTGCAGGTAAGTGACATACCTGCAGTAAAAGACTTCATGGAATCATAGAATCATAAAATCATAGAATGTGCTGAGTTGGAAGGAGCCTATACAGGTCATTGAGTCCACCTCCTGGCCCTACACAGGACATGCCAAGAGTTACACCATGTACCTGAGGATGCTTCTTGAGCTCTGTCAGGCTTGGTGCTGAGACCACTTCTTTGGGGAGCCTGTTCCAGTGCTCAGTCACACTCTAGGTGAAACACTTCTCCCTGGTATCCAATCCAAACCTGCCCTGACTCAGCTTTATGCCACTTCCTGTCACTGGTCACAAGAATGAAGAGGTCTCTACCTGCCCCTCTGTTTCCTCTGGTGAGGATGTTGAAGACAATGAGGTCTGCTCTGTGCTACCTCTAAGACCTTGGGAATGGAAAGGACCTGCCTCCTCACTAGTTTGTTTATTCCACTCACCATCATGGTTAACCTTTCTTCTCTAACCTATTCCTTTCAAGCTGCTCTGTGTAGATCTGTGCTGCTATATGTTGTAGACACAGCTATGGTATAAATCTCTCATTTGTGTAAAATCCTGAGTATGGAAGTGATTTGTTTTCTCTGAAAATCAAGAAGAGAAACAGAGAGAACTGAGCAGTATTGTAAGAAGACGTGTGCTCTTTATGTAGTATTTCAGTTTCTGACAAAACCAAAAATGCAGTAGGAACCGGTGAGCTTTCCCTTGGGACTGCCATGCTGGGCAGAAAGGAGGCAGAGATGAAACACCTTCAGCAAGGCTGGATCTCATCTCCCATAGCAAGAGCTGCTTGTGGAACCCAGTTCATCTCATGCCATCATCCAGACGACACCTGCTCCTAATGACATGCAGCAAATAGTAAAACAACTGTCTTCTTATGGTCAAATGCTTCTGAAACAGAAATCGAAAATGGCAGTGCCAGCCTGGCTATTTTATGCCTTCCAGTTGTTCAGACAAGAACATGAGCTGTTAATGTCACTGATACAAGACTGAAGCACAGAGAGATTCCCAAAGAATAAAGGGAGTAAAGAAAGAGAGCACATTTTACTTGATTGCCAAAGATTTATACCTTAATAGCAGTTTGTGATTCAATTCTGTGCACAGGCGAACACAAGACAAGTACTGTGAAAAATATGTAATTTCCAGGGAAGTTTGTGTACAGCCTCCAACATACTTTTATGAAATATACACATGATATCTACATAATGATAATAAAATTATTTTGGATTTTCAAAGTCATTGGAAGGTTATGCACACATGCAAACACATGCACACAGAGGAATAGTAAATATAACAGGTGGAGGGATGTACAGAAGAAGCACTTTGCCTGTTCAGCTATGCCAGGTTCTCATCACAGGCAGCAATTTTAGTTTGAGAGCATCTGATAATTCTTGTTTCCAGATAAAACTTTTCCACGCTACCATATTTGGTTCTGGCTGGAAGCAAGGAGAAGCAAGGAGAAGATTGAAAAAGGTGAAAGACATTTTCCACTCCCAGACTTCCAAAGCTTACTAAAATTATTTCAGGTGGAGGAGTCTTAGACAAAGGTTTTAATCTTATTTAATATGAGAATTTCATTGTGGTTCTAAAATCACTTTAATTTGGCCTTATGTCACTCCTGACATGTTTGAAGACGTGCTGTTCATTTCAAGCTGAGCCAGCTCTCTGTGAAATCTAGATTTAGTTATAAACTTTCTTAGGGTACTTATGTCTTAAGGCAGGTACATCTGATAGCCTTGATGGATTATACCAACCTCTCCTGCTCGTAAGCAGGAGCATGGGAGAAATGCCACCAGCAAGGGAAGAAACTGAGCAAGGAAGGGCACCAAGATGTGGCTGTCAGTCATGGTGGCCACTGAAACTCATACACATCCAGATTCAGGCTGTTTCCAAATTGCTCTCAGTCTGCTCTAAGTTCAGAACCAGACCTGGGTCCAAGCTGGGCTGCGTTGGTGGTGGACACATTATTCTGGGTAGAATGTTTTTTGGTGTGCAGTGTTGCCCTAAGCATTGTCTTCTTGTAGGAGACATCCAGTGAAGATGCTGTTGAGCAGATATTATAGTGATGTGGAAACTGCATTTGGAAATTTACTTTCCCTTCTGCCTTCCATGGACTCAGAGACCAGCACGTCTGCCTCCAGAGTTCTTGGAAATGGACCTGTATTTTTCTTTCCTGACCAAGAAAAGAGAACCCAGAACTACACACCCCCACCCAGCATGCAAAGATGACAGTGTGTGAGAATGGCTGCCGGAAAAAAAGCCACAGTCACAGGAAATTACCTTAATAGAGTGAAAATTAAGAAACGACCGACAATGTAGTCTGTCTCCAGGATACAAGCAGTATTTTCACGCCTTGCCAATTATTCTGTTTGCATCAATTTTGGTTTATTTTTATTAAGTTTCATGTTTCTTTTTTATTTTAAGAGGAGGTATAATGAAGAGAAAAAAAGCATGAAAGCTCAGAAAATATTTAATTTTCGTTTTAATAAGGAAATAATTATACTTTTAATTCCATGAACAGGAAAGGAACCAACCAATTGGGGTTTTCCGTCTTTTTCATGTTATTTTATGCCTGTAAAAAGGTTGAGAACTCTATTTAAGTGGATTATCTTGCCACTGAAAGGAAAGTGGGAAATGAGTTAGAGAGGTAGGGTTAATTTCTTCCACGACTATCTAAATGTGTACATACATATATTTGCTGTGTGCTATTTGAGAAATGCACTTATTTAGCTTTGCAAGGTCACCTTAACCTTAAGAATTAATGGAACAGACCATTAGCTACAAGAGGATATAGAAGCAAATTCCCCAACAAATTGTGCACAGATAATGCAAGCCTGTTCCTCACTGCCTACCAGGGCCCCATTTATAGCTTGGAAAGGGATGCAGAGGAGGACTTGTCTCACTTAGGGATGGGTATCTATGTCCTAGATTTACCCCTGCTAGGCATCTGCATGCCATTACTGTTAATGGATACTGAGGAGAGTGCCTCAGCAGATAAAACATAGGTGTTTGTTTTAGGATGAGATGAACTGCACCCTAAACAGCATTAGTTACATTGATTGGAGCTTTACTGACTTACAAGGGAAGCTTAGAATGGCTTCCCCAGATGCAAATTTCTACAGCTCATGTTCCTGTATTTACTTGGGCAAATCCCACTGTCCATACTGTAATTAATCCTTCTCTAGTCCAAAATGGTCAGTGCAAGTGCAGGATGTAGTGATTTCTCTGTTGGTCCATTCATTAGTTCCTAGATAGTGACCAATTTTTTGTCCTTCTCACTCTTCACTGATACTAGACCACCTCTGACCTGAAGTGCAACATCTCTCTTTGAAGATAAGGGATGTGACTTTGCTGCCACCGAATGAAGCAAGAACGGTCTCCGTGACAAAAGCAGAGGATTATATCCCTAGAAAACATTTACTAGGTTGTACACGATCTGTTAAGCAGGGAGGATAGATCTGATGCATGAACATCCCAAATGTTTTACCCAGGTGATAACTATTCAATATAACTGCTGTATTTCAAAGTCCTTCATCTGCTGTATCATAGCAGCAAGGATTTGTAGTTTGGTCTTCTGAACCTGCAGCTTTCTTGATTTTTGGGTTTGATAGGCAGAGACCTGCATTTATTAACATGTTTATCACTTTCCAGAAATGCAGGCAAGAGTAATTGAGCAACAGAGAAGAGTAATTTCAGAAATACAAGGGAAGAATAACATCAGTTGTGCAGTGGAGATGACCTGGGAAAGCCAAAGAGGGAAATTGCCTCAGATCTGTGCTTGTCCTGGAGAGAGAAGACAGCGTCTTTCAAAGGAAGATGAAGTTATCATCTCTCTTCTTTAGAAAGCTTACCTCTTCCTCAGAGAAGATTTTCTCTGGGCTTGTTGAGTTGTTGGTCAGTACATTTTCCTCTGTGGCAAGCCAAGTCTCAGTGCAGTGACTCTTCATCTTCTGCTGCCCTGCAAGGCAGACAAGTGTCAAGAACAGTCACACTTTTAAAAATCAGAAACAACCAAACATTTCCAGCAGAAATTTCACCTCACATAGCAAGTTCAAACCTAGCAAAAGACACTGTGCTTCATGGGTGATTTACACAGGCTGTGGACCTGCAGCAGTCTGCAGGTCACCAGTGTGAGACTACACAAATTTGAGTGTGCTCTCTTGAGAGTCTGACCAGAGAACTGCTGAGATTGTTACCACTCATTTCTTGAAGGCTGTTTAGTGATACAAGTGACAATGATTGTACTTCCAGCCATGAAGATTAGAAACTCAAAAGGAGATGTATTTGACTTTTTTTTTTTCAGTATAAGGATTTTCCATTTGTAAGGGCTGATTTTATGAAAGCTTCAGGGTCTGTAGAAATGTGCCCCATTTGATGAAATTTCACTCAGAAAACATATCAACACTTCCAGGAGGTTGAAATGTTTCATTTAGGCTTTTTTATAATGTCTTGCTTGGATTCCTATTTTCTCTTTGAAACTACAACATAATGTAACATTAAAGTTAAGATACATATAAAACATTCTGATTGACCTAAAATGATCAATTTTTCACTGAGTCTTTCTAGGTTTATTTTATTTTGTTTTGTTTTTCCTTGGCAAAGAAAAATATGAAATTGCAGATCTGTCTTTGGCATAGAGATTCCAAATTTTGTTCATGTCTATTAAATAACTGGATTAGACGTACACAGATAATATTTTTTTATACTCCCACCTTCCATGCAAAAACTGCCAAGTTCAAGTGGCAGAGATTCACAATTGCCCTGTGAAATGGAAAAGATCATGGGAGATACAAGAATGTAGGAAGTCAATTCTGTGCAATTTCCCATTGGGTAAGGCATTTGGAAATCTCCTTTTGAGGTAGTATAATTGACTTCTGTGTCTGCTGTACCTTGGAGACTCAGAGATTCTAAATATAATTTTTTAACAGCATGTCTCTGGGGCCCTATCTTCCTCTGTTATTTCTTCTACTCTCTCTCTGTTCTTCTTATTTTTTTTTCTTTTTCTTTAATGGATATAATGTTCCAGGTGCAATAGGTTAAACTACATTTCAAGAGATCTTGTGTCATTTTTCCTTGACTTGTAATAATATTTTCTCCTAATAATCTGCAAGGCTCGAAATTTTGAGGAAAAAAGTTCTCTCTTAATTTTCTATCAAGAATATAACTGCACTATGTCCTAAATCTCCAGGCTTTTGGAGAAACTCTTCAGATGACTCCATACGTTGCTCTCCACATTGTCACAGTCCTCTCCAGGCCAGTTTCCTTGCTGCCACTGGGTTTCTCTTCTGTTCAGTGAAGTTTTCTCCACAAGGGGTAGATGTGATAATATGGCAGTGTTCCACATCTATGATACGAGTTGAATGGGAGGAAAGGGAGAGAAAAAATACGGACATGCTTGGGGATACAGATGAAAGATAAGGATTTACAGAGGAAAGTGAGAGCAAACAGGAAGACCCCCAGCAGATGAATCAGCAAATGAGAACAGTACACTGCCATGAGTCCCAAAGCCTTGGTTTGTTTTCCAAGTCCTGTCTGAATCACCATGAACTTCTCAGTCCATGCATCTCTCAGAGCAGGTTACAGGGACAGAACAGCAAAGCATCCATAGCCTAGAGCCTCTCATACATCCCAAACATTCCAGGCCCTCACACTCTGTGGGGGTTTGGTCCTGCTTTTTGCCTACCTCTGGCACCGAGCTCGCATTAAACTGTACAGTTCAGTATGCAGATAAACCTTTCCAATCCTGCGAGTCTTTGCCTTGGGCAGAAGAGTGGCAGTGGTGATAAAGAAGAGAGGACCCTCGTGGGAGCTTCAATCTGGTGTTTATTAAGCCCCCGTGGGACTTGTACACACCCAGAAGGACCCACGAAAAGTGAGATTTCCTTCTGGTACCGAACCTTAAGTAGCAGAGGCGGGGAAACTGGATGGGGCAACTTGGAACCAATGCCAATGGGGGGGAGTGACCCAGAACATAAAGGACAGACAGTAGAACAATTCAATACATAAAAAGGGAAGGGAAGGACGGAGACCCTGCCAAATCACTAGACATCCTCACTAGAACTTTCCAGGCATCAGGGCGGGCTGCAGAGTGATGGACAGGACTATTCACTTGGGCGAAACCGAAAAAGGGTTTCACATGGGATATGGGACAAACTATTGTAAAAGAGAAGCATGCAGAAACTTGGTAAAACTATAAACACACCACGACAACCCTCCTCCTGCCTCACTCTGTACTTTCTAGAATGCCTGTCTCTCCTTCCCCTTCATCTGAACTACAGTTTGCTGCATGACAGTGAGGATCACAAGTGGCTGAGTCATTGCCCTGAACACTTCCCTGAAACTTCTCTGCTTTCCTGTCCAGGCTGTTTCAGCAAGGCCTCCTCCTAGGCTGTGGCACAGACTGTGGCTAACATTTGAAAATTTGGCCTTTGTACAGTGTTGTGTGTGCTTCCACAGGAGTCACTGGCCTTGTTTTGTCCTAGCAAGAATATTGTTTCCTTTTACATCCACTGGTGAATTCCACAATGAAGATCTGTGAACCTGAAGACCATCCTGTGAAAAAATCTGGTGGCTGTCCTTCATGGTGGGACAAGTGTTACTGTCAGAATTCCACTAGGGAAGGTTAAAAATGCCTGTGCCATGCTAAGGAATGTGCTCAGATCGGTGAGTGAAGCTCAGATGAGCTGCAGTGGGATTTCTTGCACACACAGAGGCAAGTAAAAATCACAGGGCTGATATAACTGGGAGAGTTTTCAGAAAGCCTAAACACTGAAAGACATTCCCAAAAGGACAGCCATCCTCCAGGGAGAGATGATTCCTTGTGCCTGAGAGACTGATTTCTGGCATTAAGACAGCACAATTAATAATGAGATTTTAGTCTAAGAAAGAGAGTGAAAGTTCAGGAAAGTCTTGTACAATATTTGTCCTTGGGGTTTTTTTTTTTTTTTTTTTTTTTTTTTTTTTTTTTTTTTTTTTTTTTTTGTTTTGTTTTTTGTTTTTTTGTTTAAATTACAGAAAGAGCAACATGGCTAAAAAAAAGAATAATAGCAATAGATGGATGTACAGCAAGGAATGAAACAAAAAGGCAAAGAAAATGAGAGCACAAGTCTTGACTGGAATAGTAGTGAAACTAGTGATAGTGTTTGGGGAATACTTGTACACAGTTTAGCTGGAAAAATGGGCAAGATTAGACTGAAACGGTCTAGGTGCACCGACATTAATCCAAGGAACATGAGAAACAGCAAAACCTGTGTTATTAACTGGTTATTTCAAAAACATGTTAGAGTCACAGTCATGACTAGGACACAGGTATTGAAGTGTATATAGTTTTCAGGAAAGACAGAAACAAGGATAAAATTAGGTAGAGTTATACCCATTAAAGGTGTGATGGGCAGATGAGTTGTAGCAAACTAAAGGCTTGGGTTAAAATCATGTTGAGAAGGAACTGAAAAAATGTTACTCCAGGATGTCTGCTCTGGCCCATGGGATCATGAAGCATTTCAACATGTAAGAAAGAGGAATATAACTGGCAACTGAGTCAGTTTAGAAGGCTGTATTTTCCAAAATGTAGATTGTAAAATAAGGGCTATTAATAAAAGTAGGGCCTGGTTATTCCTGAATGTGATAGCTAAAAGACTTCATCACCAAATAATCACTGAGCCTCATCACAAGTGATGCTATTGTAGCCTTGATTTCAGTTAGCAGAGAGAATTTTACAGGAGAGCTTTATGTGGGACCTAACAATAGATTGATCATGAGTTGGATAGCAACATGGTAAATAACAGGCAATTTGATTTTGGCAGGAACAAATTGTATGAAGCCAACCTGATTTCCTACTCTGACAGGTAACAAGCCTTGCAGATAACGACAAAGCACCTTGACTTGTTAGGTTTTGACACTGTCTCATGTGAGACTTCCGTTAGCAGGCTAGAGCAATGCAGCCTGGATAAAATTACTATGATATGGATACCGAACTGTTTGGAAAACTGCACTTGTAAAACAGTTATCAGTGACTCACTGGCTGACTAGAAGGATGCATCAAGGTGGCCACCATGGTCTCTATAGACTTAGGTTACGGAATAAGGTATACCCTTAACAAATGACAGAATAAATCATATTTGAAAATCATATACATTTTAGAGGGAACAGGATTAAAATTCAAAATCACCTAGATGGATTGGAGAAATAATCTGGGGAAAAAAAAAAAAGATATGGAAATCAATGGAGTGAGTACAAGGTGGTGAGGAGCAATCAATAGTACCAGCACAACATGGGAACAGCAGGGTATAGTTTTGCTGAGAAGGATATAGAGGGTTACAGTGGATCACACACTGCCTGTGAGTCAATAATAGTAAATCACCTGTTGCAAAAAAAGCAAACACATACTGGGATATATAAACAGGAGCATGATGTGTAAGATACGTGAAGTAATCCTTCAGACTCAACTGCATCAAGTTTTGGATGTTACATTTTAAGAAAGACACAGGTTTCCTGGGCTTTGTCCAGAAAACAAAACAAAGAATTCTGAGAGATTTAGAAAACACAAATAGTGAGGAAAGCTTGAACGAGCTAGGAGCTTCCTAGCCTGGGAAAAGATGTCTCAAAGGGTTTATGAGGAAGGAGGAAACTGCCATGAAGACAATAACCTTTTCTTTGCATCCATGGCAGAGAGGACAAGCAATAATGGCCTTAAATTGCAGGAAAAGAGATTCAGATGAGACATTGGGGAACACTTTTTGAGGTGAGGGGAAAATAATACAAGGAACATATTGCTTGGGGAGGTTATGGGGTCTGCCAGTGGCAGTTTAAAAACGCAGGTTAAATACATGTCTGTCAGGAGTGATGGAGGTCTGGACAGATGATCACTGCTTGGGGCAGAGATGGACTGTATGAGCTCTCAAGGTCCCTTCAAGTCCTACAGCTATATCACAGAATCACAGATATGTTTTAGTTCAAACTGAGTGGTCAGATAAATAAGAATGAATCATGAACGAGAGTTCCCTTTTATTTCCAAAGGGCAATTTTTTTTTTTTCTTGCAACCAAAGAAATCAGCTGGACTTGGGAAATTAGAGACTTTAAAGAGGAAGAGCAGCACAATACATTTAAATAATACATTTAAATGAGTACTGCAAAATGATTTGTAATTCGCATCCTAGGAAAAGAGAGTAAACCTGGAGGAGATGAATGAGCAACTGTTTTTAAACCTGAACTTTAAAAAAAGTCTCAGCCACAAGCAGAGAACCTAGAAGGAACAGAGGAGGGCAGAAGCAGCACGTTGTCTACAGTATTAACAAATTTCTGAATGCTGCCATCCCTAAATACAAAGATCAAATAAATCATTTGTGGTGGCACTGTGGAGCAGATGTGAGGTGAGTGAAGACAAGAGGAGCTGTGAGGCTGCAAAAGAGTTGTGAGTATTTTAAGGCAACTGAATTTAAAGAAAGGAGCCTTCCCCTCTCCCTGAAACATGTCAGTCACTCAATCACTGTCATCTCGAAATGCAGATCTGGGTCTGCTTCCCTCCACCTCCAAAGGAGCTACAAAAGTGCCCTGTATCTACTCTACACACAAAGCAGACACCCATCTGTGCCTCTCAGGCCACTGCTTGGCAAATGTGAGAGGGGGATTCCTGCCTTTGGCAGGGGAAACAAAGAATCAGGACTAGGAGTGGGATCTGAGAGAAAGGTCTAAGTTTCTTCTCTGACTGACATCCAAAGGAGCAGAGGGTAGGAGCAGCATTTCCCAGCATTTAAGGGACATATTCTTGCAGCAGTGGCAGCTGCCTTGCCCTTGTTTGTGTTGGCAATCACAGTAAGGCCAGCTCTGTAGGGCTTGGCATAAGCCAAGAAAGCCACAGGTCTATGGACCTTTTACAACCCCCCAGCAGCCTGCTGCACTTGGTAACCACCTAGGCCAGCTGCACATCAAGGCAGCCTCGAGAAGGGGATTAAGTAACAAAGAAAGGTATGCCTTGGGAGGTCAGAAAGTGCAGGGATGAAGTGAGAATTGCTAGAAGTCAAACTGAGTCAGTTCCTGCAAAGGGATTGAAACAACAGAAGGATCCTTAAGACTACAAATGAAAAAAAAAAAAAAAAAAAAAAAAAAAAAAAAAACTGAAACNAAAAAAAAAAAAAAAAAAAAAAAAAAAAAAAAAAAAAAAAAAAAAAAAAAAAAGAACTGGAACCTCTGCATTTAGTGGGAAAAACTTGCACAGTTCTAAACTAGAGGGCTACTTTGCCCCCAAGAGCAGGGATATAGAGTGTGGGGGCAAGGTCATATGGGCTGATGGGAATAAGTGTATTGAAAGGGCAATGACTGCATGCAAGATGGAAGCAATTCAGAGAGCTTACTGTGCTCAAACAAGGGAGGTCAGGAAACCACCCTCCCCAGATGCTGAAAAACTAGGCCCATGAAATTGCAGGTCCGGTAGATGGGGTTTTTAATAAATCTGTCCAATCACTGGGGGTTCCTCTGCCTGGATAATAGCAAATGTGGTACCCATATTTAAGAAGGTGAGGAAGAGCAATCTAAGCAGCCATGGACTTGTTATTTTGGCCTCAAGGGCATAGATGGATTCAGAGCAAATTATGTCAGAAAGAATAATTGAAGACATGGAATAGAAAATGGGATATAGTGCAATATGCCATTATCAAAAAGAGATTGTGCCAGACTAACTCGATATCTGTCTTTGATAAGGTAACTGATGTTCTAGACAAGGGAAAAGTAGTAGATCTTCTCTATCTGTACTTCATTAAAATTTGGTTTGGTGCCACCTGGGAAATTATTAGTTAAATGAGAGAAGATAAGGATTAGTACAAGAGTTGTGAGTTGAGTAAGGAACTGGTATAATAGGGGAAAGAGGCAGCTCTGCTGGAAAGAGGTTGCTAGGCAAGTTCTTAAGACTTGGTCTTGGGAAAATTGTTTTTAATGATAACTTTTTGGCCTAAAATTAGGAGTGGATTAACAGGCAGCATCAACAATGCTTAGGATCACCAAAATATTGCACGAGGTTTTGTGGAGATGATGTTAACAGGAATGTGAGGAAATGCAGCAGCACGAACTGCAAGGCCACAGATTTGGGCACGGTGAGCGAGTGTTTCACCCACACACTGAGAGCTTATCAGTTTAAAATAAGAAAATGGAAGGCAGACTGGCTTGTAGCAGTCAATCACAGCTCAATTATGAGCTCACAAGTTGAGTGTGAGGATGTGTTCTATGGGAGGAGCACATGCTTTCATTCCCTTTCAGGAAAGGGAATGAAATCTTGAAATCAAAGTCTAACAAACAGTCTGGAAAAGAGATATGGTAAAATAAAATGCAATTGAAAAAACACAGAAAATTTGGAACTGGAGCGATTACAACCAAATGGACTGAGATGAAATGAGGGGCAGTGAAAAGGACCAAAACTTGCCAAAATTACTCCAATTAAATCCTGAAATCAGGGAATCACTTGTTTTCTGTATTATTCCTTTCTTTTTTTAAACATTTCATTCCTTCAAATTCTTCTCTTGTCTATTTATTTACATTTCTTCCCTGATTTCCTTTCAGAAAAGGGAATGAAATATTGTGATTTCAATGAGGATTAATTGGGCAAGCTTCAGTCCCTTTCCCTGCACTTCTTGTCATCCCATTCACTTTTATTGTTTTCCCTTGGTTTTGGAATTTTTCCTTTTTTTATCTTCAAGATTTCATTTCTGTAGTTTCTTCCTCTCTCTCTTTATTTACATTTCTTCCCTGATTTCAGGTTTTGAATTGGAGCAACTTTGGCAAGGTTTGGTTTAGAAACTATGGAGTACCATGGTAGTTGTGTAAGGAGGTGTGGATCACCTGGAACAGTCAGAGTTATTCTTGTCAATTGTTTGCAAGAGAAAATTAAAACGGTAGCAAATGTCAGTATGGAAAACCTGTACGATCAGGGAAGAGCAAGCCCACCATTCCAGAGGAAAGAAGCCTGCCCTGTTCAGTCTAGACAAATGGAAAGTGGTAGGAGGAGTGATTTGTGGGGGTGAGGGGTGGGGGGGGTGACAATTATTCTTTGTAAACATTTAATTGGGTCACGCACAAAGGAAGGAGAAAAGCTACTTTAACTGAAGCTCGTGGTTCTCACAAAAGTGGCCAGCTGAACTTGTCCTGGGAATTAGGTGGTTTTGGTTCATCAGAAGAGAGTAGACTGGCCATAGCTGTCCAAGGGCTGCGGTAGGGGCAGGCAGTGTGAGGTGCTATGAGCACACTGTGCTGAGGGATGAGCCCACAGAACATGGCAAAACCAAGAGGCAGAGCTCAGAGCCCCAGAAGGTCACTTTCTCCTATCGCAGTCTAGATAGGCTGGCAAGCAATTTCAGAGTATGTGTAACTAATGCCTGGGTCCCAAGGAGCTGGATCACTGCCAGTGATGTCTACCAGCATATCTAAAGGTGTCAAATCCATGTCTGCTCTCCTGGGGCTGTGGCTCTCTCCCCTTGCCTGCAAGTACAGTAAAGATTTGCAAGGACAGAGGGGTGAGGCTGTGCCAGCAGGGTGGGGAAAAAACCTGAAAACCAGAGATCACAAACTAACTCAGAGACCCTCCTTACCATACCAAGAGAAAGAGGCAGAAGGATTTACATTCCTTCCTTGCTCCTGGTATCTGTGATCATTACAGATACCTATAACACCTCTTCCTCATCCCAGTTGTGAAAGCAATTCCTTCCTTATGGGAGTGGAAAGAAGAGTGAGGTTGCAGGTCTTCCAGCTGGTCCAGTAAATCGTCCTAAAATCTGTCCTGGTTCCCTGGGATATGCTGTGCTGGAGCTGTTGCACACCTGTGATGGCACAACAAGCTGCACAGGGCCTGGGGTGGTGTAACCAGACCAGATTTCTAACAGCACCAGAAACAGAGATTCTCTCACAAAATCAGGCTCTCTGTGTGTGTGTGTGTGTTTGTGTGTGTGAAACAGCCATGGTGACAAGAGAGCTGTTGATGGAAGAAGAACTACTATCCCTTGTGGAAATAGCGGGAGAAATATCCACCCCATTGCCTTGTGCACTCAGAGGGAAATCCCACCTGCCACTACCAATAGTGACTGATGGCTCTCCTGTACTGGTTGGTGGCTCTTTGCTAAAACTAGTGTAAACAGCACAGGTGCCATCACTGAGAACTGTCGCTCCTTCTATCCTTCATTCCCCAGGGATTTGCTCCTGTCATCCCCTTTTTTTGAGCTGGTGAAGAGAGTATCACAACCGCTCTTAGTCAAAAGAGGAGGGGGTGGAGGCCCATCTGGGCCCTTGGTTTGATTTCATATTTATGAAACAGCTTAAATGTCAGCTTGAGTGAAAAACGACACCTTCCCAAGCTTCTCATATTAATGCCTGTGGCTGCCACTGGTTTCTTTAGGAAGGCAGCTTGTGGTTTTTCCTCTTGCTCTGCCCCCAAAGGCTGCAGGGAAAGATGAATTGGACTGATAGATGAGACTGCAACTGCCGATAAACTGCTTTGCTGACAGGAGAGGGAGAGGGAGGTGGGGCGGGTCGCCGATGCTGAGGAAGGAGAGAGGGAGGAAAGAAGGAGGGAAGGAAGATGGACTGAAGGAGGAAAAAGAGAGAGGGGAGGGTTGTAGAGAGGTGGGAAAGTGGTCTAAACTGAAGGGGGAGAAAGAGGGCAAGAGAGGATGGTTGCCTGTAAGGAGAAAAATAAGAAATTAACTGGCACATGTGAAGGTAAGAGAGAGGCTCAGTTGCAATAGGAAAAATAAAAGTCATGGGCAAGGTCAAAATACACTGTGGGAGCATTAATTATGCACAACAATGTATATATGCATAAAGGAATAAATAAAAATACACCCACCATCAGCAGGAGAACCTCCTCCTAAGGTCTGTGCTAAGACTTGTGCTGGGTTGCTGGAGACTGTAAATCATTTGAGACCCTTGTACTGCAAGTGTGTTTGTGTGACACACCAATGAATCCTGAAGAGACACCCAAGGCAAAGCTGAGCCAGGCAGTTCTGAGGGCTGACAGGTCTCCTGGGTACTGTGTTGCAGGCATGGTTAGCTAGCCAGGGCCAGCTTCCCAAAAGTGCTTCTCCACATGGCTGCACCCTGAATACAGAAACCTGAGCTTGCTTGGGCATAACTTGGGTATCTTCACATTTCATGGTGCACATCTGACAGAGATGGTTTGTCCTCCTGTCCAGGTGCCTGAAAGGACTGAAGCAGAAGATGGCCCTTACCAGACCAAATTAAAAGGCTTCTGCCTGAAGGCAGATGTACAAACAAGTTATTTGGGCCAGCAAAAGGTGGAGGCTGAACCTTAAGTGAAGAATAAGAAAAGGGCTTCAAGTTCTGTGGAAAAAGAAAATTACCTGTTATCCTCTCTGGGAGGAATCTGATACAGGTTTGTTTTTTTCTAATTACAAACCTAGAACCTGTTGGGTTGAGTCTTAACAACATTGTTGGAAATGATGATACTGACACAGAGAAACAGGAGAGGAAGGTACAGGAAAGCAGAGGAGGGAAAAACATCCTATATCCTGCACATGTGAGGGGTCAGGAAGTGGAAGGGATTTTTTTGGTCCTTCTGGGTTAGTCCTTCAGGGACAGAATTTGTCCCAGACAGGAATAAAGAAAGGTGAGGGCTCACTGTGACTAAGGGGTAAGGACAGACTCTCCTGTGTGGAGAGTGGAGGCTCACCTTCCTTTTCACCAGCAGTCTCCAAAGTTGCCCCTGGAGTCTAGTGCTCTCAGCACAAACATCTGCTCCCTTTTCTGCTGCTCTTGGCTCCTGGCTTTTGGTGAGCTTGTTGGTTGTTTTTTCACTTTAACTGAGAGATGTCTCTGAAGTCTTACTCTGTCTGGGTTCATGATGCTCAGTACCTCTATCAGCTGTTACAGTGTTTTGAGCATTATTCTTGGCAATAGCATATCACTCACTTTTCAGCGTCTCAGTCAGTTCTTGTCACGTTTTTCTCCCTGAGACACTAAAAAAGTCTGCTTCCATTTCATCTTTATCCCCCATGATCAACTCTGTTTACAGTCTCACTTCTTGATTTTTTTTTTTTCTTGACAAAGCTTGTTCCTATGGTCTTTTTCTCCAGTGTTGCTGAGGATGTGAGTCCCTCTGAGCTGACTCTTTTGTGGCATTTCTCACCTCTGTTTCATTTCCCTGTTTAACCATTCTCCTTCATGCCATGGGTCATACTGGATTGGTTCCTGACATCACATTTGTACACCATCTGCTGACTAATAACATGCAAGGGCTTGCTTTCCACTATCAGTGAACCTTGCTTCTCAGAAATGGGCATGCAAGCCAGACCTGAATGCTTCCCTTGTCACCTCTGTTCTTGCCACCCAGGCTCTACAACACCCACTTTCTAACAGCATAGAAGTCTTTTTCTACCATAGCTAAGATTCTTTGTTCTGCTGCTAAGTTGGGCTTGATCTGGTTATTCCCTACCTGCTTGAAAGGCCTTATCCAAGTCCAAGAGAGGGTCCCATACCTTTATGAGGCTCAGCCCAGCTGAGGAGAAGCTGCCTCAGAAGGAGATTTTCCTTCTCTCTTTTGAGTGGTTCTGAGCAGACCTTTGGTGAAAAAACCTAATTTTGTACCAGAGGATTAGCTATGTTTCCAGAAACATTCCCTGATATTGATGCTGTTTGGCCTGCAGTATTCTGCTTCCATGCAACAAAGTTCTCCTTTATTCCAGCCCAAGGCAGCTGTGTACAAACTGCCTATGGAAAGGATCCCTGGCCTATGTTAAATCACAGACTGTGCCCAGGAGTCTTTTGGGATGCTGCTGGCTGGCCTGGGCCAAAACCATGCCAGGGGCCACACCAGCAATTTGGCAAAGTAAACAGCTGAGTTCCGGTTACTGGGAGCATGCCTATGCCTTTATAAGTCACTAGCCAGGAAAAAAAAGAAGGACCCTGAGGCTTAATACCAGTTACAGTTTACACCTCAGTCCTGGCACTGAGTTACGCCAAGCTGCAAACTTCTGTCCAGATCAGGATTCAAAACTCATGAAAGAAAAGGAGGGGTGAGTAGTTCCCAGGAGCTACATCTTGCCTCCTTTCCGTCCTCCTGTACCAGTGACCTCAGCAGCATTCTTGGGAAAGCAGTCAGGTGCAAGGTGATGCAAATTAGACAGGGGGGTTTGAAAAGGAGCCTCAAACCAGAGACGTTTCTCAGAAAAGCCTCTCCCATGACTGCAGAGAAGGAGGAGATGCTCTGCTTGGAGACAGCATCACTTTGGCTCCTAGCAGGTTGCAGCCTGCTGGAAAGGCTCACTGAGCAAGGGGGTGGCTGCCTGATCCCAGGAGTGGGTAAGGGCAGTGAGGGTGTATGTGGTCCAGATTCAAGTGTAACTCCCAGGCACCAGTCCTGTCCATGAATGGTGGCCAGGGAATGGCAGGAGGCTTTGATTCAAGCTTTCCCTCTATCCCTGCTGCAGGCCTCCAATTACTGCTCGCACGCAGCGCGTGCCCGGCTCCTCATGGGAGCAGGGAATTTAGAGGCGCTAAGTGCTGGAAGGAAGGGAAGTGCTAAGGCTGCGGCCTGGGAGCAAGTGAGCAGCTAATTCTGGGGATGAGGGCTCCTGGCCCCCCTGCTCTCCCAGAAAATGCTGGCCAGCAGCATCCGCTGCAGGCGTGCTGGGAAGCAGGCAAGCTCCGGCTGTCTCCAGGTGGAGCTTTTACTCCAGCTCCTGCACGGCACTGGCTGAGCTCTGCAAAGGACGCAGCCATGCACTATGTGAAATTACCTCAGTGCTTGAGCACACATGAGCCCTAAACAAACCCCAGCCTAATGCTCAATCCCCATCCCACAAATCCTAATTAAACATCCACCAGTAATTCTTCTGTTAACCCTCTCCAGTCAGCGATGAGTTCGGAGCTTTTGAATTGGGCCTTCGAGCTCTTTACATTTCTGCTCTGGATCCCCTACCTAGAGGATTTAATTAAAGTGACCCAGTTAATGGCTGGGAAGGCAACAAAGAGTAACTCTTCTTCTTCCCCCATCAGCCCTTCTAATAACGTTTGTCAGCACTGGCAATATTGCTCTGCACTTTGGGGAGGTGGGAAGTGGCACTCTAAGATGCACAGGTGGACCTTTTCTGTTACCTTTTGCATATTTCTTTTTCTTAAAAAAAAACCTCAACAACTTTTCTGTGGCTCCTTACTCTCAGGACAAGTTGGCACCCTTGGGAAAGAGTGAGCCATGGCTAAAATTGGTTCACAGGTGGGGAGAGCCCCAGGGTATCAGCTGCCTCCTGTTTCCTCTGAGTAAGCAAAGGGACAGGTCACATGAAACAGGTCAGGTATTTTGTGCTACAGTAGCCTTCTGTTAGAAATGAGCTTTCACTTGATGCTGTGAAATTAGGATGTCATCGCTGATGTTTTTATTTTATTGGCTGGGGGAAGGAAAATGGAACAAACTATAGAGAACTAGGGTGGAAGAAAGAGGTTAGACAATGTTTAAACATTACACATAATCATTTTCCTTTTGAACAATTACTTGGTTGTTGAGAAATAAATTTTCTTAATAAAAATAAAGGATCAAAATGAAACATAGCTATAATTTCATTTTAACTACTGCAGTTATTGTATTGACACAAAATGTTATGTCTGCATTTTTCTGCTGTGTTTAAAACCAGATTAACCAGATTATGGTTTTACCCAACTTCAGGCAACCTCTTTTTCCTGGACCTTCTTTTGTGGTGTTTATTCCTCCTACTCTTTCTGCAGCACTTGGCTCTGGAACTGTTTGTTTTAGGAAGCCATTTCCCTGCTGTAGAGAACAGACCACATTTAAAATTGTGTTTGTTAGGACATTTGCACCAGCTGGAGACAACATATAAATTAACCAGGTTGTTATACTAACGCCTGGGCTACATTGACCCGTGGCAAGCAACAGGCAAGAGAAGAGTTGCAGTCACCTCAGAAAAGAAGCAAGGAAATAGCCTGTATTTTTCATACTAGTAGAAAGGATCCAGCACCACCCAATCTCTTATGGGGCAATTCAGTAGTCTTTTGGGGTCACTGTCAGTTCCTGCTAAAAGCCCAGCTAGAATCCAGCTTTGCAAGCCTGTCTGCATGTCACTAGGTTGGGTCTCTGCCCTCCCTGCCTCTGCACTGCTTCCCTGCACACAGGGACAGGGCTGTGTGTAATTTCATATGACTTGCTCTAATATTAATATCTCCATGTGCAGTAGTCATTGCAGTGAGAATAAACTGTTATTTTTTATTTTAAATGGTTAATATTCATCAAATGTTTATGAAAATACTTAACCCATAATGATGACAAACACAGTGCCTAATAAAGATGGAAGTGAAGATCCTCTTTGTGAATATGTAATCAGAAGAGTAAAGAAAATTACATTAAAAAGACTTCATTATGCCATTAAATGTGTGAAATGACTTTTTCTTCTCCATTTTAATTTTAGCATATTTCTTTCTTCTTTTTTTTTTTTTCTTTTTAAATATCTCTGACACTTTCATGAGACGGGTACATAAAGAGGCACTGGCTGCTGTAGCAAGAAGAACTCTGACTGGTGGCATCCATCATTCTCATCGAAATATTCATTTCATCTATCATTAAGAAAAATCAACACTATTTCTACCAATGATTGTCATTTTTTTCCTTTATTTTCTGGAGGGAGAGAGACACATCCTTATTACAGTTTCAAATGCAAGGCATTGTTTAAAAACCCTTGGTAGAGCTGCAGGCTCGGAATCATTCCCCCTCGAATCAGGGCCTTGCTGGTGTACAAGCAGACATGCACATCATTTTGCCTGACACCCTGGGGCTTGTAGCTGGCACTTCTGTGACTAATAGGATGAACCTCTGCTGTTAGAAATAGAAAAGGAAGGGCTTTTGATCAGCTCCTTTACGGCCATATATTGATACATGCAGGCAAAACTGGGCCAGACATGGTAGTGTGTGTTCCCTCACCTAGGAAGCTACCCAAAACTTCACAGGACCAGACCAGTCCTAAAGGATGTGCAAGCTCCCAGCTTGCTGATGCCCATCTTGCAGTATTGCCTTGTGGTGGTAAATCCCTACAACTTGAAGGAGGGAGCATGATTACCTATGTAGGAGTTGTGACAGGCATCTCTGAGGACAAGGCTAAAGAGATGCTACTGAGCACAGCTCCTGTGACCAAATATTCATGAGGAAGCACAATGTGGGGTGCACCTGAAGGCCTGGAACCCTCCCCAACTGGCAGTGCCCAACCTCATGGATCAGCTGGGGAGAAGAGGCTGCACAGCTCCATTTTAAAGGGCAGCACAGCACCTGTGCTCCTAGGGAAGGCTGGAGAAGCAATCAGTTATGGATTTCTTTTAAGAAACAAGTAAAAGAAAAAAGAAAGTATTTATTTTAGTTGCATGTTAATTGCAGTGTTAATTTAAACAATTAATGTTAGCTTTTGGCAAGAAACTCTAGTGGCTCTGTATTTAACATGCACCTTTATTGCAACAGCTCTCCAAAATAAATCATATTCTCTTCTATTTAGGCTCTCCTGTTCCACTCATTTCCTTGGCAGCCAAGTCTCACATCTCTACTGCAGTACCCCAGGCACGTCACTTATGCAGAGACCTAAGGTGTAGAATTGTCACTCTTACCAGGACTTTTTCTGAGAGGTATTAAAACTGACTCTGGCCTTTTACCCCTTTCCCAAAGACAGATCTTTGTGGTAAGATGGGCTTGCCAAATGCCAAACCTGATGGCTCACAATTTATGAAAGATTTGTAGATCACTTCAATGTTTTGTCCATTTTGTATTTTCAGAAATGTGGTCGGTAGGGACATGGTGTTCTTTCACAACACTCTCCTGCTAGTTCTCTTCAAAAGCTAGTGGGGGATTGTGATGAGAGATGACTCAAGCACAGGTATTCTTTGAATAAACAGCTTGTAAAGAAGACTTGAAGAGTTATGAGGAGGAGGAGGGTTCACAAACGAAACCTGTAATGAAGAGACTTCCAATCAAAATGTGATCAAAGAGGCTGCTGCCTTCTCTCAGCCTACTCCTTTCCATCTGAAACAGCTGATGAATGGTTATGTTGTGTTTGCAATTACAGTTCTCTGAAAGTGATAAATTATTGCGATTATTCCTAAATACAGGACTTTTACATGTATAATTAATACATAGAAGAGAATATCTGATAAGTGGTAGGCCACGTTCCAGTTCCATTTACACCATAATAGATCTGGAGTAGCTCCAGCTGTCCCTGTTCATGGAAAACGGCTGTTAAATTGAGCTTGCACACTTGGAATACCTTGCAGAAGTCTTCCATGTCAGAGCAGCAGAGAATGCAGTATACCTCGTGTATTTTAGCCCCCACATCCAAAAATCTCAATTCTAAGATCTCTCTACCCTGATGATTTGTCTGATAACCTCCTGAAGTGATAAGAGAGTGCTTATCTCTTGCTGGTATGTCCAGTAGCAAGTCCTACCCTGCCAGCTTTAGGCTCAGAGTGAAGCCTAGCCCTGAACTCACCTTATTGCAATAAGACATGGGTATGGAGCATGCACCAAATCACCAGCTGATTGTGCCAAAGGACAAGATGTACAGCCTCTGCCACAAGAACCTGCTTCTCTCCTGCTCTCTGTCAGCACTGAGGAAAAGCCAGTCCTGCATTTCTTCCAGTTGAATGCTTTCCTAGAGCACAAATGCTGTGCTCAGAGCTCAAAGTCTGTGATGTAAAGCTGGCACTCAGAAGAAAAAAAACCACAACCCACCAAAAAACTAACAACCCATCTCTAAACACAGAGTCAGCATAAGAATAAGAAAAAGAAATTGTACAGTAATACAGTCTCCTGACACGGTTACCCATTAATGCCAGCTTTAAAGGTTAATGCAATTTAACTCGCTCTCGGCTATTACTCTGAAATAACATGCCAAAGCCTTCTCTATAAGCAGATAACAGATAAGGATGCTTTATGATAAACACCCACAATAAAGCTGCAGAACTTCACAGTGTTATGCTTGCAAGAGTGGCAGATTTGCCTTTATTTGTGCATGTGTGTGTATGGAGGAAAGCAGAGAGGAGAGGAGAGAAGAGAGCTGGAAGAAGAATTCTTGGCTCTTAGACTATCAGATAGCTTGATAAATCTGTCTTGTGTGTGTTCCTTCTTGCCAATACAATGGAAACGAATTGACATATCGCGTGTCTGCTGCAAGTTTAGCTTCCTTCTGCACTGGCAGAAACAAAGGTGCTGCTCTACAGCCCACACATGAGAATATTTGTTGGGTTTTATTTATATATTTGTCTTTTTACAAGGCAAAACCCATCAACTTTACTGTATAGCAGCAAAATGCAGAGCTTTATCTATTCCTCCACCTTCTGTTTTAAAGTTCTGCAAAATGCTTCAATGTTGAAGTTCTTCTTCAACATAATAACTAAAAGAAAAAGCATAATCACATTTCACTACAGAAAGTAGTGAGGCAACTTAGTGCAGGACTTACTTCATCTCTTTGTGGAATACACAGAAAATACATAAGCACACACTGCCTGGGGATTATTGTAACATCTCATTAATATTCTTAAGGCACTCCAAGATCTTCCATTATATTCTTTAGCAGGTTAAAGGACAATATTTGCATGTCTATGGGACAGTGAAATATTTTTATTAAAAAATATTAGCCTTAAAATTTTAGGGCTCAAAAAAGACACTGTGGGTTTTGTATGTCAAGCACATATATATCCAACACACACACACACGCACGCCCAAGCATGAGGGGAGTGTTAATTCTTAAATTACTGTGCAAAAAGCACCGCACCCTGGAGGGGAAATCCATGAGCTCTGCTGAAGAGGGCCTGCCCAGCAGTCAGGAGACAAATCCAACCATCCTCCCTGCTTGCACTCAGGTCTCCCCTGGCCAGTATCAGTCCTGCTTTGGCCAAAACTCTGACATTAGCAGGCAGTGTCAGAGGCTTGGCATGAGGCTGAGAGGTTGTGCAAAGCTAGTGTGCTGTGATTTTGTACAGATGTGCCTTGCTTCAGCTCTCTGACTTTGCATTATTCCTTTGAATTACCTTTTCTACAAAGCTGATTATGTCTTTACGTTTGCAGGGCAGGTTTTTTTCCTTTTTTTTTTCTTTTTCTCCCTCCAGAATCGTCTGTTGTTCTTCAGGATGCTTTCATTTTTTCTTTTCAGCGTCTCCCTTTTCTGCTTCACATTTTCTTTGCCTTTTTGCTGGAATATGACATTGCCTTGAAAAGGATTAATGTGATTCTGGGATATATCAGGCAAGGATATTTTCAGAAAGGGAAGTATTTTAGTAGTACATGTGATATGAGGGACAGAGGAGGTCTCACTTAAAATATTGCGGCCAATTTGGGTCACTTCTGGTCAAAAAAGGGAAAATGATGTATGGAGAAGAGTTGTGAGGATGGTGAGGGGAAGTGACAGCCTTTAGAAAGTGTGTGTGGGAGGCTCAGATAGACTTGCAAAAGAAAGATGAGAAAGAGTGCAGTTTTTCTTCATAAATGCACTCTTTGTAAATACCAGGATGGAGAATTGTTTCAGCTGAAGTAAAGCAGTGCTAAAAGATCAGATGAGTATAAATTAGCTGGGAAATCAGGAGAAGGTTTCTAAACTTCAAAGGAATGAAGTTCTGGTCTTCCATACAGGATAACAAGGGCAAGGAACTTAAATAATTAAAAAGTAGAGCTAGCTGAGTTCATAGAAGGAATTACACTGCATTTATATTTTAATTAATTAATTTCATGCTTCAGGTCAGCTTCCCACTGACCACTATTGGGTTAAAAAAGGAAGTTCCTTCATTTCCCAGTTCTTTATTCTCTCAGATGTGTATGTAAGGATGGGAGGAATGAGGAGTGGGGAGAGGGCAAATTGATCTTCCTTTGAAGCATTAAATTACCCAAACAAGAAATTATCCAAGGCTAAAGACAGAATAGTCGGTGGGTTATGCTGGTTCTCCTAGTGGTACTGTCTGACTGATGTGTCTTGAATTAAAAGCATTGATTGTATATGGCATTGGGAAAGATTTTTTTTCTGGACTGAAGAACAAGGATTGTTTAGAGTGACTGCCCCCCTGGTCTTCATAACCATGTGGAGCATGATGCACTCTCAGAAAATACCAGAACGTGCCAACCTGCCTGCAACTGCAAGAGTCTCAGTCCTTCCCAAAGCCCTTCATCCTCCCATTGTCTTGGCTGGACATGTTATAATCACTGCAGCATTTTCTCTTTTGCATCAAGTGTTGTGAGGTTTCAGTGTTTTCTGACTCAGAATGGCAATGGGGATTGAAGCAGAAGTTATGGATGTTTTTCAATTAAAGTCTCTTCCATTGTTGTCTGTAGTATTTGGAGGTTGGAATTGATAACCCATATGGTTGCCTTCTGTTCAATGTCTGCTCTGTTAATGTTTTCTCTCCTCCTTATTTTTGCAACTACCTTTGAATTATTTCAGTTATTTCCATGTGCTTTTATACTTGCTCCCCTTTTTTTTTTCCTGTTTTGCTGACCTTCCACTTTTGATTTCTTCACCCATTCCCTGTTAATCTTGCCTTGTTCTGCTGCTTCTACTTCCCTCCTCCTGCCTGTCAGCCCCTTTCTCTAGAGTGTCTCTGTTGCAGCTAAAACAGCTCCTGGCACTCAGTAGAAAGAAAAAAGGCATAAATTTAATTTCCTTTCTTTTTCTCATCCCTGTGGAATAAGCCTTTTAATGCACACTGAGTTTGGGCTTGCCACAGCACTGCCACATCATTCCTTTGGCCCTCACATCTGTCTGGGCAGTTCTGAAGTGGGGAAGCAAGAATCTCTGTGCATGTGTCCTGGATAATGACAGGTATCAAACAGAGAAGGCTCTGGATCTCCTGCTTGATGTTCTTATGCCAAGAAGTTCTGATGACTAGCAGCAGGCTGGTATCATATTTATTCCTCTCACATGCCTGCCAAGGTGGTGAAGCTGTGGGCTTAGATATACCAAGCTTCTGATGATGCCCGTGGACTCTGCTTTTTCCATGCTAGCCTTTTATTCCAGGGAATAAATCCTTCTTCTGTAATGCTTTCTCTGGAAAACAGCAGTGAAGACATATCCAAAGGACCTGCTGGCTATCTTGGCTAAATACCTTATCAGTAGAAGCAGTTCTGAGTTATTCCACAAAAATTTTCCTATTATATTCCATGGGAAGTTTTGAGTTATTAGACACCAGGTTTTGTTTGTTTTTTTTTTTTGTAATAAACAGGTTTCAATGAAACTTCTGTTTAGAAAAATTTCTCAAGAAAAGGGAAGAGCTCTGCTGCAGAATATATATTAACCAGCTGCTCATTTTATGAGGGAGAGACAACTTTGGGTCTCCATTCTTCACATTTAGGATCAAGGACTCCAATGCTTTGTGAACTACATCTCACAGAATTTTTTCAGTTGTAGTGTTGTCTGTTAGGAGCTAAGTTCTTACTCAGATTGACAAAATACATCATATGGCAAGAAATTAAAGATATTGTACTGCACAGACATCTACTTTACCTATTGATGTGTATATGTTGTGTCAAAAACAGTACTAAGGAAAGAATGAGTGAGAATGACCACATACTACTTGAACAAGAGGGAAAATTAAAATAAAAGAAAAAAAGCACTTCAGCTCATACAATGCCAAGGCTTAGCAGTGTAACATCCAGTAAAAGGACATGAAAATTCAAAATTAGGTTTGGATGGGAAGCCCACCAGAGCTGTTAGAGATGGAAGTGAGTGAAGGTGAGTAAAAGGGGCAACAAAGTAGAGTCTTCATTCCTTGGTGGAAAATAATTCCTTTCATCAGCAAAATCTGAATGAAACAGGCAGGTAAAATACAGACTTCAGCATACCTGAAGTAAGTAGAGTCCTATATCTAGTCTCACCAATCCATCCTTTCCATTTTTGCAAGCAATAATTTCAGCCTTGTGAGAGACTGGCTGCTTCAGGAAAGCTGTTCCCAGAGATTTTATCTAATTTAAGCAACCAGAGGAGAGATGCCCTATGAGATCCCACATTGCATGCAGCAGAAGCCTTGGAGCTACTCAGCTAAAACTGTTCAATTCAGCAGCCAAAGAACTGGGGAAGAAACTCATACCATCCTACAGGGTGATAGTTCATTAGGAGATTTTTGAGCTGGCCCAACCTCACATGTGCAAATAAGCAAGAAGTGAGTCAATGCATGATTTCTCAGAGCTCCTGCTCAGCAGGTTCCAGCTCTGGCTATGGAGTGAGAAATACCCTCCTGTATTTTGTATTGCTGGGAGGCAGTGTATTCTCAGTGGGACTCCAGACCTAACAAGACAGCCCCAAGCAATGTCTGGGGAACAGGCAAGTGCAGACAATGCACTTAGCTCTGCAGTCAGCTAGAGAAGGGACAAAACCACGGTAGTATCTGTCCCTTCTCCTAAGCGTTTATGCCTTCAAATGTCAATGTGGCTGCTGAGCCTTCAGCTTGCACATCCCTCAGGCTATAGCAACCACCCCTCCAGAGACTTTTTAAAGAATTGAGTGATTTCTTAGGGTTGTTCTGAAGCAGATTGATTTAACTCCTTTCTGCCTGAAACTGAAACTCTCTTAATTGATGAAGCAGCAGGAAAAATGTTAGATCAACAAAAAATTCTGACATTCTCCATCTGCCCAATGCCAAATGAACAAAACCAATGACAGGAAAACAAATGTCAGATATATAGCCCATTCCACCATATTTCTGTTCCTTCATCAGGTCTTTTCCTGTGTGATGTCATGAGAAGAGAAAATATTCTGGAGGAGCTAGGGCACAGAAAATTGGAGGAGAGTGGGCATCATGACAGGTAAGAGTCAAGACAGAAAGACTTTCAAAGATCCTACCTTAGTATTTTTTAAAGGCCCTGGCTTGGTTTGTCTTTACTTTTTCTGGCAACTTCATACCTGTTCTGTGATCACTGCTCTCTCTGTTCTCTAGATCCTGTTGATGACAAGACGCCATATATTGCATTTCCACTGAAAATCAGGAGCTGAAAGCCCTAGTGAATGATCTTGGGGATTGTTCTCTCAATATAACTTTTCTTCTCTTGCATGGCCTCAGGTGAATTAATTTTTTTTTAAGTCCTAGAAATTGCTTGCTTAGAGACTTGTAGCTTCCAGCCACCAAAGTCCCGTGTGGCTCTTCTTAATTGTCCATATAAATTGCTTTCTATTTTGGACATCATGACTATCTCAACAGCATATGCTTCTCCCTTCTGGGCACCACCAACTGTGCGTGATATTCTCCCCAAAGAGGCCAGGTAGAACTCTTTCCCATTGTTGAAAAAAATAAAGAAATAAAGGAATTTACACAAAGGACAAGCTGGTGCCCGACCACGCTAAGCAGGTAAAAATGCAATGGAGTCTGGTATTATGCCAAAAGAAAGAAGATGCCAAACTGGACTAAGTCTGTTCATAGTCACCTTCCAGACAGAGTGAGAATCATTATACTCAACAGAATTTTTCACCAGGAGCTTTTTCAGTGTATTGTTTTGCAACAGTGACACTGTACCAGACATAGGCAGAAAATAAATGGATGTGTAGCTGAAACTGTGAGAGGATTCCAAAGGATGGCTATGGGACACTTGTCTTCTTCAGCTTTGTTCTAATAACTTCCACTCTGCAATCTCAAAGCACATTCGCAATTGATGTTGACTAGTCCAGAGTCTGCTGCATGAAAGAATTGGTTATTGTTCACTTTATTTTACTGATGAAGAAAATGAAGCAGAGAGAGGGAGATTAAGTGATGGCTTTGGGATCTCATGAAAGTCAACACTACTGACACTTTGACTTTCAAATTAAGCACAACACCACCTTTCCTAAAGGAAAGTCTGCCAGGGAGTCTTGAATGGACAAGACTGATTCAAGAGTAGTTGAAAATGTCCTGAGCACACTTGCCACCATCAGGGTGCACCATCAAATGCACCTAGGACTAGGTCTGCACTGGTAGAGGGTTAACTTACAGTGGACTCATGTGAACCACAGTCTTCTGTGAGTGAAGACAGAACAATTTAGATTAGCAAACACAGAGTCAAAACATTTCTTCTTATTTTCTTTAACATAGACAGCTCTCTGAGAAAATGCCTTTTCTACATCTCTTTCTGGGAAATGCTGGGCATCTCAGAAGGTGTCCTACTCCAACACTGACTAGCCCCAAGTCCTCCTCTTCTGTCTGCCAGCCTGACCTGTTTTTAGGAAATATGGCAAAAGCTTTGCCCAACTGATACGGCTGCAGGCATGAAAAGGAAGAGTGAAAAGCTGCCAGACACAGTGCCAATCTTATTATTATGAGTCAAAGCTGCATTTTCTGCTCGGCATATAATTGTGCTTTGGACTAGATGGGTACAAATTGAAGATTGGCTACAGCATAAATGTTCATTAGCTTGAAACTAAAACAAAGCTAAATTATCAGAGTCAGGGAGGGACTGTTTTCCTAAGCACTGTGTTAGCAGTGCCATCTGAGTGCCTCTGCATTATGCTGTTTTCATGTCCCTGTTTGGAAGGAAAAGATAAAAAAAGATGTGGCATGGAGGAAAGAGGGGCTTAAAAGAGTGTGCTGATTTTCTTTTCATTGGTCACTCTGTTTTCTCCCTGCACTGTCCCTTGCTATCTGTTCAGGCTCTGAGTGCTAAAGAAATTGCAGAGGCTGACTTTGGGAGAGGAAGACCACAAGTGCCAGAGAAGGCAAAATCAAGTGATTTGCTGAGAATAACAGAGGGTAGTTGTGTTTGCTGTTTTTCTGCTGAGAGCTCTTCAAAGTCACTTTTTTTTTCCAGTATAGATTGATATTGGCCAAGGAGGTCCTATTTTATTCCCTCACAGCTAGCAGTTACAGCATTGACAGCTTTTCTTTCTCTATTTCTGACCAGACAGCCTTCTTCTCACAGATACCTAACTTAACTCTCCACATGCAGCATAGATATCCCTGCTCCCTACTTTTGATATATTTCTGGGTTTTCACATGGCACAAAGTGCAGTCCTTAGGATCCCTTAACCTTGCTGTGTTTTCTCTCCATCATGCTGAGAACCTTATTCCTGTTCCTTTTACCCATTCTATTACCCTTCCATTGTCTGTCTTGGATCAATCCAGTAGATGACAGGAGGCCACATTTAGAAAAAAGGATGTTTCTTTCCTCTGTCTCCTTTACAGCTTGAAGATCCATACCCTGGGTGCTGCGTGGTGATCTAAGGCTCTTTTGGAGGTTGTGTTTTTGAAAGCATCCTGTGCTACAGCTCCTGTGCTCAGCCAGGAATGACACTAAATATTGCTTGGGATTGCAAAGGGGCTCTACATTGTTCTTCCTTCCTTCCTTCCTTCCTTCCCTGGATACTGTGAATGAGAGTAGCTTTTATGCAGGATTGGTTATGGTGTGTCATTTCAACTTCTGTGTCTGTAAGCATTATTTTATAGCATCTAGTTACTTTTGGTATAGGTATTATGACATAATAAATAAATAAAATATTATGACTTAGCAACTGCAATACTGATTCTGCTGCTAACAGGATTATTCTCCCTCTGTTACCTATATTTGTTTAAAGTGGCTTCATTTAACATTTATGTAGACTTTGGTGCAGAGAAAATACGTTACAACAAGAGTTTGTCCTAAGGGATCCTTACAGTACTAACAGCTACATGTCTATGGAAGCAGATATTGCTAAACACTGATGTGAAAAGATATCATCTAGGTCACTTAAAATAATTTTTTACACACTTGTTTGCAATAAAACTCTGTGAAAGTTAATCTCAGTTTATTCTTTTGCCTCTCTGTTGAAGGCAAAGAGGTAAAAGCATTACCTGGGCATGGGGTGGAAGATGAATGACACCACATTGATCTGATAGAGCTCCGGCAGAGTAAATTGCGTTACTCCAGTCACGGTACATGAAGGGAGTTCACCTTCTTTGCTCAGCTGACTTCTCTGCTCCACTTCATCAGTGGATTCCAGCCTGAACCTGGCCTTAGTCACCTTCCCTTAAGGTGAGAGAAAAATTCAGTGCCAGTCTGCAGAGGTGGGAGAAAATAAAATAAAAAACCAGCAACACAAATCAGGAAATCATCTTTTCTGTTCATCTTTATGTTTGTTTCTCATTATGTGGCTTCAGGCTTCATCTCATTATTTCTTTGTATTGCGCTTTTCCCATCTGATAAGTTGGGTTGATGCTAATAATTATCTGCTAGTTTCTGTGTAATGCTAAGAACCTGCAACATGTCCGTGTGAAAATGGCAATTGTTCCTAGTGCAAAATATTTATTTTCTTCTATATGCAGAACAGTTCTCCTTCATGGAAACATGCATTAGTTTGCTGTTACTACCTTCTCTTAGGATCAAACATTTTTTCAAAGATAAAAACGTGTATATTCACCTCAAGTTTGGATGCTAACAAGCTGTTGTGCTCTGGGGATTCTAATTTGAGGTGGGGAAGGTCACTTGTTCCTGAAAGTGTGAGATCACTCTCTAAGCTCACTATGTTTTGGGATTATGCTTCATATTCCACACCAGTAAGTAAATAATGCTTTGGGATGTCAAGAAAAATCCAGAAAAAACACAGTCTATATGGCAGCAAAAGAAGGAATTAAGAATACCTAAAATTCAGAGTCAGAAATAGCCTAGAGAAAAAGACCAGGGAGACAATTGTGGGAGAACTGGTTTGGTTTGACTTAAAAAAAGCAAAACTAAGAGTTTAGTAAAAATCTTCAAGAATATAAAAAGTTGTGGAAAAGACAAAGAGTGGAAGAGATTTCCATGGCCCTGACAGATAGGAAAAAGAAGTAATGTGTTTAAATTGCAGTAAAGAAGGTTCAGGTAACACAAAGATTGCTGCAGGAGGTTGTGCAGTCTCTGTCATTAGAAGTCTTTTAGAACACATTAGATAAATAAGTTTCAGTAATGACATAGGTATATTTGAGTCTGACCTGAAGTCAGGAAGATGGACTAGATAACCTGTCATGGTCCCTTCCAGTCCTCTGAAGAAGGCAAAAGAATTTGATACCTTGAGCGTAGTAAGAATGCTGCTGCAGCTGTGATGGCCTAAGGATATCAGCAAGGCAAAATTTTATCAGACAGACTGAAATAGGTCTTTTATTACACTCGGTTTAGATCTAGAAGAGACACTATAATTTGAAATTTTCTGCTTCAAATCTGAAAAAACAGGACTCATGTCTCTTTTCACATGATTTTTCTCTATTTGCCTATGAAAAGGTGCTACCTTTCCCTGCAATCTTTGCTTTGTTCAATCCATTCCTTCCAAAGACCTAAGGGTATCTGGGGAAAGATCTGGCATTTCTACAGTGTCTTTGTTCTTCAGAATGGATTGTAGGAATTATTTTTGTATGTGATTTTGAACAACTAGTGGTCAGAATGGTCTATTCAGAATATTTGGGTTTCATTTCAGCTCTGACTATTTGCAGTTGTTCCAATGAAGCATGTGATATTTCATCCATTTTCAGTTTGCACAAATCTACAGATGTGTCTCTCATGATGTGAAAGACTTTGAAAGGCACTGAAATACATTTGGACTTTAAAGTGTTCAGAAGACAAAAGAAAGAAAAAAAAATACCAACAAAGAACTGATCACACCAGAATTCTTGTAAAGTGTGTTTGAAAAGTACCCATGTTGAAAGACAGGGTTTGTAAGGATAAAAATCAGGTATCTATCAGTGACTATCTTTTTTCCTGCAGTATTATCCAAGCTTTTAGGATCTGCTTAACTGTGTCATACCTGTTCTGGGGACATCACTTTGTGCTGAAAGAGGACCTCACTTGTCATTTTTATTCGAGGTCATTGTGCCAGGATATATTCCTTTCCTGTCATGCAAAGATCCATCTCTCTTAGAGTTTCTCAACAGCCAGCATTGCTGTAAACACCTATTCCCACCCACAGAATATATATCTTTTAGCTCTGCAGAAAGACGTTTCATAATACAGGAGTGGAAAGAGAGAATGAGTTGTCACTAGAAGGAGTGAAAGATGGTCTGTTGTTTATGGCCAGTTCTCCAGACTCTAAGACTGGAACATCACCAGCTTGGACTAAGTTGCATCTACCATAATTTCATAACTAGTTCTAAAAACACAGAGAATTTGTGGGTTTGAAGCAACTTTATACACCTGCAAACCTGGTACTAGATTGAGAAAATTCAGAATGGTCTGTGACCAGAAAGAGTAGGTAGGAGCAGTAAAAGAAGACTAAGACAAAGACATAATTTGCACTGCTCAGAAAGACAGACAAGTTCATCTCACCCCCCTCACAATTAGAACTTCTTTCAATTTTTAGAGAGGAACAGGACATTTTACTGAAAAGGTGGGATAAAGGCATCCTGTGTGTAGTATCCCAAAAGTACTTTGGGCCTGAGCAAACCCTGCGTGTAAGGAGAAGGGGCTGTTTGTGAAGCTGCTGTGTACTTCCCTAGGAAATCACAAGACATTGGCTTAACCAGCTGTTCTCACGAACTGAATGACAATAACTAGCTGTGTGCTCTGATGTACAACACATGCCAGGTAAAGCACAAGCCCCTGAGTCTCCGTCAAAGCAGACTGAGAGAATGTGTTTTCATTGCAACAGTAGCTTCCAGTCAAGAAGAGATACTATGGAAACACAGATGGGCATCAGAGCACTTAGGCAAATATCAGCCTAATATCCAAGCATCTGCTCTATGCTGGTTTTCTGCTTCCATCCTTATTGCAGGATTTAGGCACTTTCCAGAAGAATATGCACTGGCACCAGCAAGGCATTACTTATTCCTATGGGCAGAACAGCACATTCCATCTGATTTTAGGACTTTAATATTCTTTAGCAAAATATGATTTTCAATTTGCTTTTTTTCCCTCCTCCTTTTAAGTACATGTAGAAGCAAATCCACATTTATACCCAAGATTAGCAGGGCTGAAGAAATAAACCTGGTACCAACAGTGAAAACTCATAAGGGACCATCTGTGGAAGAACCGCCCTTAGGAATACCAATATTTGTCACATTATCATCCCTTGGTACCAAGAAAATTCCATCACTTGACCAGTGACGTATTCCTGTAATGACAGACCCTGAGCATGGCAAAGAACAGCTTCTGCAACTGGAGCCTTCTGCAGTGTTTATAGTATCTTGGGCCCAGTCTAAGAGGATAAAGAACAAGACCAACAAGGTTGCTGTGAGCTCTGAGGGAAGTCAGTATAGGCAGCAGAGGACAAGAAAGACATGTTCAGAGTTCGTACTGCTGCAGGGAGATGTATCAGCTGAATTCTCCAAAGGGTCATCACTGTCCTGTAATCCAAACAGAAGGCGACAAAGGCCTGGCTACCCAAGGCCAGGACACGTTGTGCCGGGATGGAAAGAAGTCTTCTAGCCAAATGGGGATGGCAGATATCTCTGCCTCAGTGTGCTCTGTCCATGACAGAGGGCTCTGGGACTTTTCTTGGAGCACTGCCTGAACAGACGGTTTGTGGCTGTTCACAGTATGGAAAGGCTGACACAGAGGGTCTATAAACTATTCATAGTGCTTTCTTTTGCCTGCCAGCATAATCTCCATCTTTCTTGGGTTCAGCTTGCACAATCTGTTCTTCATCCACAGAGCCCATCATATCCAAGAGATGAGCCACCCTGATCTGATGGGCTCAGCATAAGCAAGGAATTAAAGCAGATTTGTCTAGGTCTAAAACTGAGGCATCTGGGTTCACATTCTTCCACCAGATGTTTGACAGGAGTGCACTGAGAGGGGGGTCTCTGCAGGTGAAGCCATGAAGGCTGGGAGCATGCCAAGAATTTTGGTACAGGCTATAGGCTACTTACCAAGGTTACACATTCCACAAAATGGAATAGGTTATTCCCAAGCCTAATACTCTTCTTTATTTTCTGACATTTAGGCTGCATTCTGTCCTTATTAATGCTAGTCCATTTTGGTTAGCTGTGTGCTTCTTCTCCTACCACTTCCACTGTAGGACCTTGAATTACTGTGGTTGCATTTGTTGTGTGAATGTTTTAAGAGAAAAGGGTGGGATTGAGATGCAGGTATAGGCACAATGCTGCATTTCACAAGCTGTAACCGACAGATTCCTCAGGACTGAAATATATCACTCCACTGTCTTTGAGGTGCAGCAATCCACAGATTTCAGATCCAGATCTGAACTGCCAGTATTACCTTAGCACAGCAAGTTCCATATAGGCTTGCAGTTTAAACTGCCTTAAAGAAAGAGATGATGAAAAGATACTTATGATGAAATATGTGGACATGGCTGGATAGTGTTTGAAGGGTTAAAAAGAAGTTTAAAGAAGAAGTCAACAGAGTGAAAAGAAAATAATTTCCTGGCTGAGCCAAAAATGCAGATGAAAAAAGATCAGGTTTGGATGAAACCAGAAAATGTGGCATGGATCAGGAAATAAGCTGTTTATTTCACTGTAGCCTGAGAAATTTAATTTACATATCCAGTGTTTCCTTTGAATGTCAATGTCATGTTTTGTTTTGAGTTATTTAATTCCATTTTAAAATATATACATATATTTTCTTGTTTTTTCTGCTGGGTTAATCAATTCTTAAAAGAGTATGAAAAGGTTAAGGTTTGTTTAGGAAATGTCAAAGTGAAATATTTCAGTGTATTAAAAACTTTTTTATGAAAATATCTCATTAGAACTCCTCCATTACCCAGATTCTCTGTTTATTTATTGCAAGGATTTTCCTCTAAGGACAGGGTAGAATACTAAGAAAAGTGGTTTAGTCAAACCTATTTGCTACATTGGGATGAAACAGGAAAGTGTTCTACTCTCCCTAGTCTCTACATTTTAAAGCCATTTTACCACTCTTTATGATGTTATTTTCCCTTTTTAGGGTGAACTATCAGTTCGTCATTTTGGTGTTCACTTTTAAAGCACTAAATCCTACTTACATTTCTGCCATGTAAGCCACAATTTAGCCCAGCCTAAGACTTCTTCTGCGTAGATCTTCTGTAGCTCTAGGCAACAAGGTGAAATCTGACTGCAGGTTGTAATATCTCCAAAACCCAGCTACAGTACTTGTGAGCTTTGCTTTGGCCCAGAGTATTTTTCTTTCAGAAGCAAAAAAAAATTTGTAGAGACATAATATTTTGAAGCTTTGCCAAAAGCTCCTGGAGTGACCTTAGGGAGACCACTGGAAGGTTTTTTGCATTGGTTCCCCATCTGTAAAATGGAGACAAATGACACCAAACTACACCACCAGGGGGTATTTTGAGGCTAAATTATTTAATGTTTCCAAGGCTCTCACAGCATATAGTGGTGAGCTTGGTAGAAAAGATGACATGTTACATAAACCCATTACACAGGCCTATGCAATTAGAAATGATAATAAACTTTCTCTGTTCATGTGCGGGAGACAGTTTTTAAATATTAATAATGTGAGGGGAGCTGTTGATGATGTTGTTTTTCCAAATGCCAGATGTGCTGCCTCTACCTCCAAGATGAAGAAGGGCAGTGGGAGCTCATCTGAAACAGCAAAGCCACTCAAATATTTACGTGTTACATTAGTACAATGAGAAGTTCAGCTCACCAGAAGTGGCACCAGTAACCTTCATTAACAACTTTTTAGGGACAAAGCAGTTGTTGTTAATCCATACTGGCTTTTGGAGGTCCCGGACAGTGCTGCTCACACCTGAGCTTCTTTGTTACCAACATGAAAAAACAAAATCCAAGAATGACTTTTCTTGAAGACAACATCTCAATATAATGGTAAGTGTCTCCAAGGCTCTTCTTTCTCTCAGGGATTTTATTTTCTTCAGCAGAGCGAAAAGCTGCAGCCAGGAGTTTGGCTGCCAGCAGCACCTCTTTCTCCCCAGGATGCTGCTGTGTACTTCATAATTGAAAGCTGTAGCCAGAAGCTCAGATAGCTCAATTTGGGGTTACCCTCACTGCAGATTTCTGTTGTGTCCTCTTCCTGCATCCATGGCCAATCCTTTCGTGCACTGTGGCCGAGCGCATTTTCACTCATGGGCTTCACAAGAATGTGTTGTACAAGCTGGGGATTGATGACGCTGATGGACACTCAGGAGGAGGATGGATGGCACGGGGACAGCAGAGGTGCAGAACACACATGCAGCAAATCATTTGGCTGCAGACTGGGGAACTCAGTCATCAGCCAGAAATGGAGCTACACATTTCTTGTTCAGCCGCCTCAGGTGGGCACAGACCAATGAACTGATTTCAGTGGCCATATTCTCTGTGTTGATCGGCCATGAAAGGAGATAAATACCCCCTAAGTGTGCTGAACATTTGCCCAGAAGGTCTAAGGACTGCAGGATTGCAAAGTCTCTGCAGCACTCAGTCCATAATGAACCCATTGTCAATACTTACAGGCAATGTGGACTTGGCCAGGAATAAAACTCCGGCTGAGGAGTTGATCCAAAGTCTTCTAAAGTCTGTGGCTGTTCTTCTAAGGACTAGAGCAAGAGCTCTCTTAGGAAGGTAGGCAGGGGTGGAAAGTACACTATTCCCCAGGGCTGTGGCATTTGCAAGAGAATGCAGAAATCACAGCCAGACAAATTATTACACATGTTTTTGAGGAGCTGGAGAACATGTCTGCTGTGCTTCAATGGAGCTGACTGCATACAAGTCTAATCCTCTTACAATTTCAGTCGGTGGAAATGCTCGCACTGATTTCAAAATAACCAGGCGTTTGGCTCAGAGTGACTACTGACCATCACAATGGCACAGCTTTAGCTTACCTTACAGAGAGTGAAGAGAGCAGAAAAGAAAGGGGTGGTGATAGGGAACAAAAGGATGGAGCTTAAAGTTAGCTCCTGCTGAAAAGGACGTGTGATAGCTGCACTTGGATGAGTTTTTCTAAAGCATAGAAACAAAATCTACACCCTGCCTAAACAACATGAGCTATACTCATCCTGTAAATAGGAAGACAGAACAAGCAAGCTCTAATTGTCTTGCAATGGCCCTCCCCGAAGCTGCAGCATTCTTTACCTGTAGTCAAGCGGCTCCTGTAAAAGCCTCAGCTCTTTTCCCGCATTTGCACACATCAAAGAAACGACTCCCAGTGTGATCCTCAGAGGCAAAGTGTCCTAATGATCAATGCGGGAGAATGGCAAATGCTCTTGGCATCCCTGTGTAAAGTCGGTTTTGATCCATGGAGCCATTCAAACCAGCGCCGGTGATTAGTAAACCGCATTCCGCAGTGCATGACATAAGATTTCTCCAGTTGAAGAAAGGACTAAGTCGTGTCTCTGGAACAAATGCCTCCATGAAATCTCTAGGCCATCCATAAACCAGATTCTGGGATGAAATTTCTGCCTTAATTCCAGCCTCCGTGGGAATATGAAAAGGGCATAGTGATATGTGTTAAATCTATGCATATTTTTCTTTGCTTCTGCATCCAAGGTTTTTATAAGCTGTTCCATACAGTCTGTACCTTTTAAGACAGCAAGGGTGTCAATACATATTCTGAGAGAGGTGTCAGCAGCCCAGTTTTGATCTAATAAAGCCATATCTTTCATCTGGCATTCTGCAAGGATCTGGAACACATTTTAAAGGCACTGAGAGAGGCTGCACCTGGTCCCAGCCAAACTTTACAGAAGTTAATTGCCAAATCACTATGATAATTAATTAGTGTCATGAAAGATTAATAATCTATGGGCATATCAATAAACTGAAGGCATAATATGCTGTGTAACCTGAAATATTTACAAGGTTAATAATTGGGCATGAACCCTGCAATAAGACACTAGTTTAGTCTTCTAAAAGATTTTCCCAGCATAGCTGTTCTGGGATGGAGATCTACACTGTAGGTGTAGCCTCTACAGCCTGAGCCCCCAAACCTTTTTTTTTTTTTTTTTTTTTTTTTTTTTTTTTTGTTTTGTTTTGTTTTGTTTTGTTTTGTTTTGTTTTTTGTTTTTTGTTTTTGTTTTTGTTTTTCTCAAGTGTAGCTTGGGCTTTTCAGTCCAGCTCATCACTGACTAGTTTGTGAATGGCCACCCTGGAGACAGGGAACAGAGCCCAAGATCTATTGGCTCCAATGGATCCTGAATTCAACTCCTGACAGCAGAGAAAGGGTAGTGTGGAAAGGTAGGGGTTCCTCTTCCTGTGAGGAATAGACCGGGGGGAGGCTTTACAAGAAGGCAGGATGTGAAAAGCTTGCAGAATTATGGCTGGAAAACAGCAATGAGGCTGTGAGATTAATGTAGGACTGGCCTCTTCAGGAAACTTTATGCTCGCAGGGCCGGTGGGGCAGAGGGAGGAGAGAACTTTCTATGAAAGAGTGAGAAACAGGCTGAGTAGATTTCTCTCTAAACCAAATTGCTGTGTTTATTCTAGCTTCATTCTTTTTTCTGATGGTTAAGTAATCTTTCCGGTTTGGCAGACAGAGTCACCAAGAATGTATGTGGGCTTCTGTCTGGAGTTGCTATCCCAGAAGTGTTGTTTTCCAGTAGAGACTGATAAAAACAGCTAACAGAGAAGAGGAGTGTTTTGGGCTCATACTTCTCTGGGTTATATTCGCCTCCCAGGGAGAGTTTGGCACAGGTTCAACATTTGGGAAGGGGTTCTATCAGAAGTGCTGTACAAATGGTCTTTCACCTGCAAGGTATAAACGAGAAAGTGAATGGCAAGAATTTCAGAAGTTATTTATGGAGAGTTTCAAAGGTTATTTATGATCAAGGCTGTGATTCTATACTCTGTATTCTGGCATGTCTCCTGATGGGGAAGTGATGAAGAAAAAAGGCAGGAGGGCTTTGAGGTTTGTGGGTGATCATCTCTCAAACATTTTCTATCTCTGCTGTGTCTTCCTTCCAGATACTGGACTTCAATGACTTTCAGGCACTTCCATACCAAATGTGGATTGACCCAGGCTCTGAAAGGCTCTACTATCCCATTAGCAATCCCCTAAACTATCATTAAAAATAATAACGATAGTAGAGTTCAACAACTTCAGTTAAAGGCTATGCATAAGCAATATATGTGAATTAGAACCAAATCAGATGATGCTGTAGTTTTTGGTGTTTAATGCTTCACTTGTGCTTTAGGTCTGCTTAGATCTAGTCTGAGTGTTTGGTTCTACCTTCAAGTATTTCCAGTGCTTACAGAGGACAATTAAAAAAAAAACAAACTGAAAACTAAAAAACACCTCTTAGAAGGTGTTTTTGTATTCATTGTATTTTAAATTATGATTTGTAGGTGGATAGGCAAATTAAAAGAGGACCAGAGTCCCCTCTGACATCACGTGGTATGACAAGGACAGCTTTCAGAAAGGGCAGAGTGACTGACTCCAATCTGCTGCTTGCAGATGGTCTCCAGCCTGAGCACAATTTTAGTAAGGCCATCAGTAATTGAGGCAAACCAACAATTCAGCATCATCAGCCACAAAATGTCCTGGGCTGTAAACTTTTTAGTTCGCTGGTGTAAGTGTGTTCTTCTGGCCAGTGTGAAATGGTGGTTTTGCTTCTGTGATCTAGCAAGCACTTGCAGAACCCATGAATGTGCAAATTCTGCTCAAGGTCACATCTAATCTGCTTTCTGGTCACTGGGGCTGCACGAGGATTTAGTGGTGTTAACTGGTTTATAATCAAGGTCCTGGTTCCAACAATTAGTCTGAGTTTGTTGGGAATGACTGCTAGGGTCATTGCCATAAGTAAGGTACATTCTCAAGGGTTGGCTCAGGAGTCTGGTTAGGTTTGTACTCGATGACAAGTCTGTCTAGGCAAACTACTTTTTTCTCCTTGAGTCTGTTCCTAGAGCATCTTGTTTGTATTCAGTGTGCAATTACAGAATCACACAATGGTTGAGGTTGGAACAGACCTCTAGCAATCATCTAATCCAGCATCCTGGATAGAACAGGTTCTCTGGAGCAGCTTGGGCAGGGCCGTGTTCAGACTGGTTTTGAGTATCTCCAGAGAAGGAAACTCCATGGCAGCCTGTTGCAGCACTCAGTCACCCTCACAGTAAGGTATTTTTTCTCATATTTAGATGGAACTTTCTGTGTTTCCGTTTGTGCCCTCCATCCCTTGCCCTGTCACCGGGCAGCACTGTGCCCATCCTTTTGGTCCCAACCCTTATGGTATTTTTATGCATTGATAAGATTCCCTCTTCGTCTTCTCTACAGAGAGACTAGACAGCTTTTCCACATAACAGAGATGCTCCAGTCCTCATGAAACATAGAATCATAGAATTTCCTTAGTTTGGAGGGAGTTGTTGTCCACCAGGATTCCCAGGTCTCTTTGTAGAGTTGCTTTCCATCAAGTCAACCCCTACCAGTGCACAGGATACCTAGTTGTGTCTCACCTGAGAACATGATAGCTCTTTGTGGATTGAAATCAGCTTTAGTTAACTTAGAGTCTTGTAAATGGCCCTAGTGATCAATGAACTGAACAGAAAAAACCTCTAATCAACAGAGAAGATGTCTCTGAGGCTTGGACTTCTAAAATTAGAGGAAGAATGGAACTTTGGTTATTACACTGTGGATTTTGACACATTCATGGAAATAATTGTGACAGCAGAGATGTAAACCTGGAATTAAAACTAGTGATGTGAAGACTGCAGTGTCAGATATGCTAATTTCTAGGAGGGTCTAAAGGGAGACTTTATTGAACTGTACCTACTACATTTAATCTGTGTTTCTTCTGAAAAAGAAAATTATGTGGCTTTTATTATTTTTTTTCTTTCTTTCTCATTGGCTTTTGAGTTTGCTTTCAGACTTCATAACTTCTTTGGAGTGCAAGAATGTTCCAGAAAAAAATTTTTTTTTGATTCTTACAGTGTTGCTTCAGCGACAGAGTAATAATTAGAGAATGAAAGTAATATTTAATCCAATTCACTGACAGAGCCTAGGAGGGTCATTTTTTTCACCACATTTCTTTTTCTTCCATGTTGGGTGATATGGATTCTTAGAATAATGCCTTGGGGGGTTTTTGGGCTGAAAAATATCTACTTGTGGAGATCAGAGTGCTATGTTTAAAACATTTGCATAAAAATTGCTGAGAAATGCAAACTTGTACTAATAGATTTGCTACACAGGTGTCATTCATCTACTACAGATACTGAAAATATTTGTAGTAGACCTCCGTAGTTTATTTTTCTAGATTTTAGGAAGGTTCAAGCTGCTGGCACCCTTGGTTCCATGTTTTCTTGACCTACATTTGAGGGGAATGGGAATTATACTTCAGGCTATTAGTTCATAGGGGAGTGTACTAGGAAAATACTAATTGTAGTTTATGGTTCTAAGTTTGGTGTCTGGTGCTTGTAGTCTTTGTTTGCAGGGCTTAAAGGACTCAGAGTGCTTCTGCAGCATACAATACTGTAGTCTTGCACTGACTGTCTCAAAATATGATACACTCACAGGATGCCTGGTGTAGTGAAGGGGTCAGAAAAATAGGGGCTTGGGACAGCCACCTAAACTTAGGAGCATCCCATTTCAACTGAGAATGAGCACAAATATAGGCATAATTCTTCACTGAAGATGACTGGGAGCTGTGCAAGATGGTCACTGATGGCTAAAGGGTTAATGCTTTGCTAGTGAAAGGACGTATTACTTATATTCATTTGCATGGTTGGGAGCAAGCCTGGACTATTTGTATGAAATTACTCCAGCTTTTGACTTCTTGCTCTTATCTGTTCCACCAGACTTTCTCTCATGACCCCATCTTTTCCTACTCATTCGAATTTCCTGCCAAAAGAAGAGTGTGCAGGGGAATGCTGTCTGCTGCTGCTTGTGCTCTTCCTCCTTGACTAAATAATGATTTGCCTTCAGGCTGGAGACTAGCAATAAACTGACAGAGGAGTGGTATTGGGCTTTTTGTTCCTTGTGCTGCCTGTTGTCCATACTCATGATGTCCCATTGATGACAGCAACAGTGGAGGCTCTAAACTAGACAAGAATCCTCAAGCTGGGGAGTGTACTTTGAAGTAGCGGGTGGCTCTGGCTGAATTGTCTGCTGTTAAGCTCCTAATGTTGCCATGGATGCAGCAGTGGGAGCAATATGGGAGGGGAGGAATGGTTCTCTGGTCCAAAGTAGCTTAATACTGTAGGCAAAAGCCAGCAGCAGCAGAGGGGAGTGGATCCAAGTTGTATGAGCAGGGAAAGGAGCTGCTTAGTTCTGTTAGCTGTCCTTGATAGCTGAGGACAGTTGGTCTACTTACTAGATGCATACAGGGTCGTGTCTGCCTCCTCTGCCTAAGGGCAGGTGCAGTGTCAATATACTTGACAACTCACAAGGTGTCATACCATTAGCCTGTAATCTGCAGTGACTTACTATGTGCTGTACTCCCTGAGTGGTCTAGGCAAAGTGAGAGTACTTTCAGGTCACACAGGTCTCCCATCACTGTCTCCTGTTGATCTCAAATCGGCACAGATTTGTAGTGTGTTGTAAATAGGACAAATGTGGCAAGTTGGCCACTGCCTCCCTCCTCATTACCATGAGCAACTCTGTGAATCACTGTTGTGAACAGCTCTCCTCTCTTGGAGAGTGCACTAGATGCAGACTGCTGGCAGTGTCTTCCCCATTCACCCTGACCTGCCTGTGTGTCCCATGGAGAGACAGGGACTCTGACCTTGCATGCCACGTTCTTCCTCTCATGTCAGACAAGTTCTGCAGAGCTCAGTGACTCCTCCCCACGTACTGCCAGAACTTCCTTTGCTTTCCCACCCACAGCTCCCCCTGCCATAGTTTAGGAGTTCCAAACACAGAGGAGAAGGTTTCTGCAGCACGGAGTCTGATCCATGAGGAAACTGCAGCTCTTTGGCAAGTACCCAGAGATGACTGGTACTTCTGAGTTTCTACAGCAAAGAGAAGAAATCCGTGCAGACACATCCTCAGCCCTTTTCCATCTCTTTTGCAGTGTAAAAGTGTGGGTCTGCCCAATGATATCCCAGCATGGGCCACCACCAAAGCTCCAGCTCCCTGAGAATCAGCGAGTAAGCAGAGCTTTGCTGAAGTCCTCTAAATCTAGCGAGATACTCCTCTAGTCTCACTCATCCTTCCTCTCTCTTTTCCCGTCAGTTACTATGAGAAGAGAGAAGATCTTTGCCTTCTGTGCTCAGCACACACGTAGGAAAATGGGGATATACCCATTTCCCTGGAGGAATGGGATATCCAGCAGGGTGCCAAACTAAGTATTTCCAGCTCTAGCTAGTGCTCATTACTGTATGGGAAGAGGAGCAAACAGTGGGAGCAAGAATATTGAATTTCCATATGCCTTCACTAAGTGAATGGTTTCAGAACAAGTTGTTCCCAAGTTATCACATCAAAGGCTTCAAACTATCTGCAGCACAAACACACCCACTTTAGGCAAATGAGCTTTTTGTTCACTCAAAACTCAGCACTTCATTCAAGTATCAGCTTTTCCACATCCTACTGTCCCTGAAGCTATGGATGCATAGAATAATCCTGCAATGAATGCTGAAAAGCCTTAGTCAAGTGATGAATTCCTCTCTTGAGCGATGTCTTGACAGGGGCAGAATGGCTCAGTTTGTTGCAAACTGAGATGTTCAGATCTGTAATCTGGGCATAGCAAAAATTGAGGTGCCCAAATTTGTTAGAGCAGGGGGCTGTCTCCAAACTTGTTGCATGTGAAGGGAGCAGCTTTCTAGACTTGCTTTCAGTAGAGAGGCTTGAGCAATATAACTCTTGACAGCAGCCCAACAGCAGCTTCCACAAATCCTGCCATGCTCGAAGGTAAGAGTATAGCTTATGAGGAAAGCCACAGGGCTTGTGATAATCAAGATCTACTAGTCTGGAGAACTGGGATGAAATTTATCTGAGCTTCTAAGATAAGAATTAGATGTTACAGGGAAGGCTTTGTACACAACACACTGGATGGTTGCAGCTGTCCCTTTGAGATCTCTGTGGAGTTGAAGTCTTTCATAGTGGGACAGTGAGAGGCATGTGCTAATCAGAGACCTGTCCACATAATCTTGTGGCTGCAGAGAGCTAACTGCTTTGCAGTGCCTCATTTCCATCTCCCTTCAAACTTAATCTGAAAACACCTGCTCAGATAACCCTCTCTCCCTGCCTGCTCTTGTTTGCTTGATATATGAAGGCTTCAAGTAATCCTTTGTATGAGGTTTCAGCGACACTGTCTTGCTGCATTCTGCCACTTGCTTAGCACTGGTTGTAGCACATCACGAGGCCATCTGCAGGAGACCCATCACTCAGTGTAGTACCAAACTGAACTGTGTTGCAGTGTTTTGTTCCCATGTATTGTGAATGAGTCGTGCCAGGGCAGGTACAGAGAGCAGAGTGAGAAAGGAAAACTCTGCTATTGTGCTCTGAGGCAGTTTGTCCTCTCACACCACGAGTCTACAGATGCTTCCCATAGAAAACGAATACAATGATAGGCAACTGTCCAGGTGGTGGACTTGGACCTTTCACCACGCACACACAAGGCTTCATGGCAGCAGGGCAGGTGCCAGTGGGACAAGCTCCATGCTGAGTCAGGTTTCCAGGGTCAGCCATCCCCAGGGAACTGCTGGCTCTGGGGGGAGTCAATCCCTCTGTGCACTCATGAAGGCTTATTTCTGGTGGTCTGTCTTCTTCCTTTTAGTTGTACTGAAAACTCTGGAAACAAAATTTCATCCCCTGACAGCAGGCCAATTCAGTTGCAGATTCCTTTTTGCCTCTGCCAGCAGTACACACCAAATGCAGAGCTTTTGAGTTGCAGCATCCAAGTCTCTGCTTCTATTTCCTCTGAATTCTCCAAGTGATTCCTCTTTCAGGATGAAATAGCTCACACTTAGTCTAAGCTCAAAGGATTTGTTTAGGAGTTGTTAGAGGTTTTTGAAAAAATTGATCTGGCTATTTCTGAGTTACACAAGGGGAGAAATAATTTTTAAAAGGAGGCTGGATATATTATTAAGAAATATTTAAAGCTCAATTTTGTCACAGATTTAAAAATGGATTTTATTTTCATATATATTTGAATCTATTAGCAGCTGTTATTTCCAGAAGTTAGTGAACTAGTTATGCTCTTGACTAGTGAACTCAAAATCAACCACATGCACCGACATATCTGTAAAACTGATTTTTCCTTCACTAACACGATGGGAGTGAGGAACTATAAATAAGAATGTAACCATTCTTACAGCTAATACAGCTGGAAGCTGTATTTCAGAAGCATTTTCTGCTGGCATTAATTTTGTCAGCATAATTTTAAGCTTAACTTCAGCCACCCTGTCCACCAGCCCACATGTGTGTGACCAACTCAACCATGTTTCTCCCCAGAGCACGCCTGCTCTGCCCTTTCCTGTCCCCACAGCCCCCCACCAACATTCCCACTGACAACACATGGTTCAGCAACAGAGAAAAGATACAGGGACACCTTCTTTCACTGTACAGCCACAGGCTGGTAAGACACCAGTTCACATCAGGTCTGGATTAATGATTCCTGAAGCGAGTTATTCACTCACAACTTAGCTAAGAGTGTTCAGTCAGGCTAGAAATTTTATTAATGAAAGGTTAAAATGGGAATCTTTTTCCACTAGAAAATACCGATTCGGAAAAAAAAAATTGCCCGAGGGATTCATTTGGTATGTTTAAAAATTTCAAGGAAAAAGCATTTTCAAAAAGTCTTTTAGAAGCTTTTTGTCAGAGTGAAAATACATGGCAAGTATAGCAAAGAACTGTTCTTGTTTTTTTTTAAATACAGGTTTTAAAAGTGGTTAAAATAAAATATGTTCAGTAAAACATATTTTAGATTTTCAAATTTTTCAATTTAATTTGAGAATTAAATTCCTATTCATTTTGGGCTGAGGAAAATAAATATTAATCAGCATGACATTTATCTTGCCTGCTTAGGGTATAAGACAAAAGGAGCGTGTTCTGTCTGCAGAACCTTCTCCTTCTTCTCATTCACTGAGAACTTTTGAACTTGTCCAATTTTTTTTAAAGGAGTATGGAGAGAAAACGAAGTTCCACTTTCTTTTGATACAAAGATTGTAATATGAAGCACCTGTTACTAAAATATAGAGAAGCTTCTTGCAGCTGAACATTGCCTAGAGGAAACCAGACTTTGCTAATCATCGTGAAATGTGTGAATGTGGTGTTCTGGGGCTGCAAGGAAGACTTCATACCCAGCTCTTATTTGGTGTGTTTAAATTAGGATGGATTCCAGGAGTTACAGGTAAGGATGACATTGCTGAAGAGATCCTCTGGGAGTAATGAGCTAATCAGGAAATATGTCTTTGGTTGATGGTAGCAGCAGGAGCAGTGTGCCTTGGTCTGAAGGCACATGTTTGTAAAGGAGTTACAACCTCAGTAAATACACAACTTGCACAGAGTAGTACATGTGACTAAGCAGTCTGTGCTGTTTTCTGTGTCTGCTTTGCTTCATGGTGTTGGACAAGCTGTTTCACTTCTTTCCTTTTGGATATCTTTGTTAGGTGGCGTGGACTTCTCACTTGCATGTTTATTCAGCATCTATCACAGTAGGAGGCCGTGGATGTGACTGTAATACAAACTACACTGACAAATCCATGTTTCCATGGTAGGCTAAAAATCTTTTCCTTCTATACCAAATAATGGCAAGGGTAAAAAGTACTTACTTTACATCCATAGATCAAAAACCTTCCTGAGCACTTCCTGTAAAAGCTTTCCTGTAAAGTGGCGCTGACTTAAATTGTGCTATGTGAATTGGCAGCCGGTTGTGGTCTGAACTTTTATCTCCTGGATGCTAATTTTGTGAACACTGTCAGTTTCTGTGGGAAGAATGATGGTAAATCTTCTGTACACTTTCCCAAAAAAATAAGGACACATCTGTTGGTTGCTATGTCCAAAGATAAAGAGGGGCAGTGATTTTTACCCAGTCCAGCTTACCAAAATCCAGCTTCTGCATTCCAAAATTCAGAAGAGCTGTTCCATGGCGGAAGACCAATCCTTTGTAGTACATACATGAATCACTCTTTGCTAAGAGAGAGGGTATCCTCCTCCTTACAAATATAAAATGGCTTTCCTTTCACTGCATTTTAGAAAAGTGCACATACATACTACATGTCCAAACATTTTGTGCTCAGCTGCAGAAACACAGCTCGTGCCTTTAAACCTGGTTCCCTGGTGTTCTCTGAAGAGACTCCATGGTGTAGGTCTGCTTCCAGTCACCACAGTGGGATGGGTTCCAGAAGTAGTGCCCCTCAGAGCTGGACCCCACACACGTATGCTCTGGGCTTCACAAAGTACCTGTCTTCCTCTGGATTAAATTGCTCTCCGTGAAAAATATTTGGCAGTTTTTTTCTCATTGAAGTCCAGGGTTTTGATTCCCAAATAGAAAGCAAGAATTCCCAAGGGAGTCCTTAGGCATGAATACCAGCGTGATAGGTAGAAGAGCTTTGCAAGACAAGCGAAAAAGCTGTTAAGTCTCACCTTTCCCTGGCTTGGTTAAGAGTAATTTATTTCTCTGCTGTGATGCTTGTTTGGGGCACATAGTGCTTTTTAAGCACTGCCATCAAGTTTTCTTAGTTTGAAGCACCTGAGTCTTGAGGGAAACATCAGTCTTCCAGGACTACTCCTGTCTCTCTTCCAAACACAGTTCAGGAAATGGATTTTTTTCATGACACTCTTCAGTAGTGTTGGAATAAAAATACTGCAGCAGCCTTTAAGCATAAACTTCAGCCTCATCTTCTTTTCAGCAAATTGAAACTCTCTTCTCATGCACTATAACCTGTATATTACTTCTTGATCTTGATGCTGTTGCCTCTAGGCTGATGTTTTTCTAGAAGCACCCAAGTGCCCTGGACAACTGACTTCCTCCTTCCTCAATAGCAGGGCTTTCTTTGTTTCCAAATAAGTGTAAGACAATAGTGCCTTTTTACTTTACTTTGGCTTGACTACCACCATTCCACTATCAGAGAGTACAAACATAACTTTTCCAAAGCTATGGTTATCTCCATTCCTCAATTCCATATTTGAAGACTTCTCACAGGATTACTCTGTTCCATGTGTTATTCCAGACCTTCAGATATGGGTTAGCAGTATTTAAAACTCTGTGCATCTGTAGAAGCAGGGGTGCTCCCTCTGGACTCAGGAAGAACAGTGTCTCTCTCCATGCATCCTCTCCCAAAATGTCACCAGCCAAGCACATCTCTGATCTTCACAGGGAGCATGGGATGACCCCTCTTGCAAATTTTGCTTTCTGTCTTAGGATGGGACTCTGGCTGTAGATGTCCCAACATCTCCCTGCAAGGTTGCTAAGAAAGGAACCACATGCTATTTTGATGATTGGATTCTAGCTTAGAGTTGCAGGGAAGGGCTGAAAGATCCATCTCCCTCTTGAAGCCGGATGGATGAACTGAAGCAGCAGACAGAGCCTGGAGGGAGAAAAGAAAGAACTGGCATGAATATTAATACATATAAAATATATACTGCGTGATGCATCTCTCTTCTCACACATCCAATGATCATCTATCCTCCCTCACTCCCCTCCCCTCCTCTCTGCTTCACTATGTCTATGGAGTAAATGTTGGATTTACATTTTCAGTCTATTTAAATCTCTCATTTTCTCTGCAGTGTAGCAAGGGAAAAGCCTTAACTCACTGTTTGCTGTGCTGTATCTGTCAAGCAGTGGAAGAAAGCAAAGCTTTTCTCCAAGGTTTTCAATTGTTTCTGCAAACTTTTGGTCTTTATTCCCTATAGTCCAAACTCGGCAGAGGCCACTGAATCTAGCTGCACATGTACTCCAATTGTATGAATTCAATACCTTTTTTCTGCTCATGCATGTCTTTAAAATCAAATATTTACATTACTGCACGATTACCAGTTAGCAGTTCTTGGAATCCTTGCAAAAAAAATCTTTCTGCTTCTCATGGCCTTCTGCAATGCTGAAGAGAGTTAATACACTCGAGCACACATTTAAAGGAAAGAGGTCCAGTGATGTAGCTGAACTTGCCACCTACTTGTCTGGGAGATCCCAAGTGGAAACAATGTGAATTTATTTCACATTGAGTCTCCTTCCATGGGCTGTCAGGGCATGAACTGTAGACCTGAGCCTGCTCTATACCTGTTCCTATGCTTGTAAATTCTGGGATAAATGCAAAAGCCTTCACCATTCTGCCTGAATTGAAGTTTTTTTTGGGCAAAAATACTTCTATATCTAAATAGAGTGATGCATCATAAACCTGACAGTTATTTTGTTTTGTGTTTGTATTCAGGAGACCACTTCTTGGACATGCAATAGGATATTTGTAAATTTTCAGGAATGGCTAGAGGAACCAGGAACAAAAAATAAGATTGGGGTTAAAATAATTCATAGTATTCAGGTTATCCTGGATTAAGGTTCCCTTTCAGACTTGGCTATGCAGAAGATGAATCTAGTGAGAACTTCAGCATTGTCTTCCTTCCTTCCTCTTCCTCTTGCAACCTTCCTTAGAAGCAATTACCCTCAAGAGGGGAGAGGACATGGATGGTTTTAGTGTCTCTGAAGCCACTCTGTAAGTTTTTACTGGGATTGGGGGAACATTCTATCGAGAAATCAGTAAGAGATGTTATAGCTTAAATTATCAAGAATGCATTGGGAAGTGCTGAATAGAGGACAGGTTTTGCAAGACTGGAAAGCATCTCATGGGCTGAAGGATTTGGTCAGGCATTTCCTGGAGATCATCGATCATCATCCCAACAGTTAGCAGGGCTGCTCCAGGCACAGGCAATCGGCCATCTGTCTCTCTCACTTGGTATGGAAATGGGGACAACTAAAAAAAAAACATGTTCCCAATGTGGTGGACAGGGTGCTGCCAAGGAAAGCCTGATGAGTGACTGATACTCTGACAACTACACCATAGTAGTGTGTGACATTGTCACAATTGTATGGCTCAGTGGGAGTGGGTGGCAGGGGCAGGAGAGGAAAACATGGACCTTGTGTGGCCGCTGAGCAAATCCTGCAGACCCCCTAAACTCCACTGTTGCATTTCCCCACATATAGACACAAAAGCAAGACAACTACCTTGTTTCTCACCTCAGAGGAGCTTGGTCTCTGAAAGTCTGTGTCTCTCACAATGGCACAGGGTCAGAGGAGGAGCCAGGCACTGCTGCCTCCCCTGCCAGCCAGTGTGCAGACATAGCAGCCCTACCTGAACAACTGCCTCAGAAATCTACTTTCCATACTGGCCTGAAGGTAGAAGAAAATGGATTCCAAATATAAGGGCTGCTGTATGATCAGCTGGGAAGGGAAATGGGAGTAGGTCCTAAATTTTCTGCTGATCTCCATCTTCCCCTTCTCCCAGAGTTTGCAGTGAACACTTCCAGAAGGTGTTGTTTTTTTAAGATATAATTTTGGCATGCTGGGTTGCATTTCATAATGATTCTTGTATTATGGCTGTACTCACCTTTGCATGCCACATTGTAATAATCGTCTTTGCAGACATGCAAGAGCAGGTGGGTGGCAAGTCAAGCTGTGAGGCAGCCACTCACAACTAAAATATCTCAAAAATAAAATATCCCTGAGCTCGTCATTCCTCATAGATCACTGCCCAGTATGTGTGCTGAGTGTGGAATGGGCTTTCTGTGCACCACTGTGGGATAGGGTTATTAAAGGCCTTGATTAATACACATGCAAGGTGAATTGTGGAGTGGGAGGAGGAAGAGGGTGAATTAAGGTTCCCCCAACAGGCTTAGGTCTAAGTGTTTGCTAACAAGTAGTGCTTAACTTGGCAACACTAATAACACTTTTTATGGTAGGTTTATATGTGAGCAAGAGGGAAGATGAATCACATTGCAGAAATAAAGTCAAGCACTCAAGGATGTTGAGAATTGGCTTGGCTGGTTAAGGAAATAAAGGGCCCTTCAATCAGGGAGCAGAGAGCTAATCGTCTCATTAGCTTATCTGCCTGGGTTGTATTCCCCTGAGGACAGGGTGGGAGATGGAAAGGAGACAAATGAAATAAATGAAGCAGTCCTTTGGGAGGAGGATTTTCCCTAAGAGCAAGGGCTAGTGGCTGTACTGCAGCATGCCTGGCTGCAAGGGCTCCAGGGCTTGGCTGCATTAAAAGGTGAACTTTGGCAGGTGGTGGGGAATACCCTGGAAAAAAAGAGCTGGGGAGGGGTGAAGGAGCATGACTGGAGAGAACTCTTCTCTCTGCTTCAAGCTCCCCTGCCCCACTCTTTCCTCATGTGGTTTTAGCACCTTAACATCATGGTGCTGTGATTTTCATATTGAGAAGTATTTAGCAGACTTGTGAGACCAAGCTAAAAGTAATACCTCTGGAATAATCCCAGAACCTCTTGGCAGAGGCACTGGGGATCAACTTGCACTGTCATATAGCATCCTGGGAACAATAGTACCCATGAGATATTTCCATAATTCAATATATAGCTTTGGGACTTACCATTTGTATTGTGCTTGATCCTGCAAGGTGTACTAACACTACTTTAATACCAGGGAGCAATGCAACACAAGGGGCCTTTCCATCAATTTTAAAGTAAGATCTTTGCACCAGCAAGTTTATAATAAGCAAGACATATTTTCTGGCTTTTTTTATGTCTACAAATCCACTTGCATGCTTCTAGTGACTTGTTCCTTTTTCTTTATTTTCTTTTCTTTTTTTTTTCCTTTTGGAAAGAGAGCATTTCTAGGGTTGCTTCAGAGCTTCCAGAGAAGGTGTTGGATGCTGAATCACAAGATTTATTCTGCCACTAGAACTAGCAGCAGTGTCTTTTGGAATAGCTGCTCTTGTGAAACTTCCTTGCAAATGCTCTGTTAAAACTGGAAGGAAGTGAATTTCAAGGGCTGTGCGTTCTGCCTACAAGCCCTGGGGCTTTGGGAAGAGGAGTTATCAGGAGGTGCATTCTAATAAAGACCTTCACTCAGCTTGGGAGGTTTGCTGAATACCAGCCTGCTGAATTTAAGTTTGCTCCTGAAATAATATGGCATTAGTCCTGGTGGGTATAATCTTATAAACTTATAGGGAAATACAGAAATAAAAGGAACTCTAGAAGATACCAATCGCTGTGAGTCAGGCTTTCTATGAGTCAATGGATGCTGACTGCTGAGATAATTCTCCGACCTACACATTGCTGTGGAACCTGGAACTGCATCCAAGCTTCTTGGTATTATCCACCACAATCATTAAACAGCCCAAGATCATCCTAAAATGAATGAAGATGTGGCTTCCTAAACTCTGGACTTGGTGATGTCTTTTATTGTTGTGTTGCTGAAATATCACCGGGAATAGGATTGTCTTCAAAACATGATTTGATTACAAAAAGAAAAACTCTGAAAGAATTTATACTATTTCTGGTTTGAAATAATTTCCTGGTTTGGCTTTTAAATAGCTGAGAAACCAAACTATTTCCCTTGATAAAACCTGATAAACTGCTTGTTTGATGTGAAATTTAGTGTTCTATTAAGGGGTGCAAGGTATAAGGTGGAGATCCATTCAAATTTGAGGCTGCTCACAGCAGGAACCCATTTGCTGTCTAATTCCAATGATTTCATGAAGTCTGTTAAAAGCTTCCAGCCTTTTAAGAGCTGGTTGCAAAAAATCCATCCAGAGATGGGACAGTGCTTAAAACTGAGACCATGGTCTCAAAGAAAAAATCCTTTAGGACAAGCACTTATTTGGAGGTTTTCTCGGAGATGTCATCCTCATTTTGCTTACTGTTTATGAAAGATATGTTTTGAAAACTGGGGTTCCCATCCTGTGAATGTCTCTGGAATGGAAGCGATGTCCCCAAGGGAAGCTAGTGAGCAATAGCTGCTTTGCCCTCTCTTCCCAGGCTGACAGCCTCTCAGAGGGATACATACCTGTTTCTGTGCCATCTGCCATTTTCACTGTTTTCTCCCTGCTCATGTAGGTGTCTGTTTCTATCTCTCTAAATCCCTTTGCCTTTTCCAAAGAGGAAAATGTCATGATAACAGGGTGTGTGGGGGTAATACAGGCTTTTGGAGTCTGCAACCATATTGGGCTGTCATCCAGCCCACCACTGATCTCAGAGGGAATGAATTCACCATCTGTAGAGAGCCCGTGTCTCACTGCAGCCATCTGTTAAGCTCCTCAGCCCACTTGCACTCTGAACAATGGCAGTGCCTTTCAGAAAACCTGTAGGAGATCATCCCTCCCTCCTTTGGGTGACAGTGCACTCCTCTGAAGATGAGTATCTGTGGTTCTGACAGAGACACAACTTTTAGTGGCAGAAAAATATTTGTGCTCCCAATCTGAGCTGGGCATGGATACCTTGAGGTTACTGAGTCTCTGGGACTACTAACTTTCTCTTCATCTTTGGAATGAGGAAGTTCTTGTAACCTGCTCAACTTGCCGTACATAGATGGTTCTTCTCAACCTTCTGTTTCAGCAGGACAAAACAACAAGAATATCACCAACATCAGCAAATGTCCTGCTCTCCTTCATGTAGAGAAGACACCACAGATGAAAACTTGGCAGCACCATGCTGTTGACTTCAAAGTGAAACTGATGCACAGGCCCTTCCTACTCCATTATTCTGGTCCATGCTTCAATGGGAATCATTTATCTATCTCTTAATTCCTGAAAGCACTCCTATTTACCTCACTTGTTGCAAACTGCCAGGAAGCAGGGTGTAAGTACTCAGTGATCTCCACTGTCACAGAGGCAATCTAGATATTGCTCTTATTAAAAGGCTTAGTCTACATCAAGCTTATGAAACTAGGCTATTTTTTCAGAGTTTCTTCATTAGGGGATGACTTACTTCAGGCATGTCTTTTCAAATTCATCACTGCACTGATCAGTCATCTGCTTCACCTTCAGGGAGCTAAATCAGAAAGCTGCTCTATCTGGTGGTAGCCTCTCTCCAAAGGCAAGGACTTCATCTGGACCTGACACCAAAAAGCTGAAACAGCTTCAGAGACAGGGCTGCCTAATTCCCCTACTCCCACGTGCCTTCTTGGCTTACCTCAGCTGCCTCCTAAGAGCTGCTGCTGCTTCTAGAACCACGTGATCCCTGGGTTTGCAGGGTGTTCCCAGATTTGCTAGGTAATTCCTGTCTTCCTCCACCCACACGCACATTACTTGCCAGACTCTGAAGGAAAGAAGGAAAACTTCTCAATTAACATTTAAGAGAGAAATTTGCCTTTATTTCACTAGAACAGGGATTTGCTCTTTTTGTCATTGTTCCACCAGCTCTGTCCTTTGGTGGAGTCCATGTGGGAAGAATCTCTCTTTTTTATCATCTCACCTACTGCTACCTAACCTTTGCAATCTTCATACCAGACCCAGGGCAGCTGTCTTTCCTAATTCTGGTTTGGGAAATGAAGTCCTCACAGAAGATAACAGAGGGAAAAAGACTCAGATATGAACTGAAACAGGGAAGAAAAAACTGTTGCCAGCCAGGAATAAGGGCTTTGCTTGCAAAGGGGAGGGTGCCCTGATAGAGATGTCTTCTGCCACTGAATGCTACTTGTAAACAGGGAAGTTTACAGTCAAAATGTTCTGTCAAAGAGCTGTCAGGGAGTCAGACAAATATTTAAAGAAGCAGATTTCCTCCTGAGGGTGAAGAAACACTGCTGAGCACTTGACAGTGCAGCTTGGTAGCTCCCAGCCCTGGGGTCAAGTATGGTTGTCGACCCTGTATCCAAAGGTCAGTGAGGGAGGGAAACAAGGTGAAAACAAGGAAAACAGCCAAATAATTCCTGCATCCAAGCAATCATGCATGGACAAGTGTCCTATATCTATGGTGGGTCTTTGTAGAAATAGGTCCTTCTGTCTCCAGTCTTCCTGGGGAGGTGTGGGTGTGCATGTAGAAGATCACCCTCTGGCCAGCCACCCTCTGCAAGGAGGCAAAGCTGCATGCAGAGCTGAACCCAGAGGGCTGTAGAGCATGCACCATTACTTTGGGAAGTACTCAAAGACATTCCCATTGCTTTATATGCAGATTTTTCCCAAGCCAGACACTGAAACTAGATCATACATGAACGTGCACTCTGAAGTGGTCTCCTGCTGTAGAGGAAGGAACTTTGTGTAAACACATGGGCAACATCTAGTATCTCCCAATGAAATGAATTTCTAAACTTACCTGAGCAAGTAGGACAGAACCATTGGTCTCAATAGAGCTGCCAGGCAAGTAAATTGCCCTGTATTTGATAAACAGCTCATGTACCCTAACGGTACATAGGTCATAGGTCATAGGTCAAAGCTGCACCTATGCCCCCGTCACAGATATGCTGGTCTAACTCTTGTCCACTTTCGACACTGAGGTATGACCCAACCAAACAGTTATCCAGGGAATGAAGAAAAGATGCTTACATGCTCTGCAAATGCCTTTCTTCACGAGATTTCCCTTTCCCCAGACATTTACTTGAACCTCACACTTTCCCCAGCCCTTGCAAGAGAAACACAGTTGTGAGTCTGGGCTCTCTCCTCTGTAAGCATCATGGGAAATTTAAACATTCTCCCCTTTGGCTATGCTGTCTGTGGAGATTAGTAATCTTCTCCCTTCCCTGCCTCCCCCTCAACGTGGGACCCTGGTGCTCCAGCTCCTTCCAGGCCACTGACCTAGTTCTCCCTGTCCCCAGGCATGGGCTATGCATCCAGGTCCATCCCATGCCAAAGGCTGGGCCAGCACAGGGGCAGGATGGATGCTGGCTGTGGATTGGTAACCCAGGCAGCAGCAGCAGCAACAGCAGCAGCAGCACAGTGCACACAGATTGAAAGTGGATTTGAATATGGGCTCTTGAAAAATATGAGATAGCGCACAATATGTTTTCCTCGGTGCTGTAATGTATTTCAAACAGCTCACTTCCATCTCCTGCACTTAATTAGCATGAAAATTGGCCAGTTCCGCAATCCCTTTAAATACGTTTGGTGTGTTACCAAATATATTTCAATAGCTGTTACATATCGGGAGGCCAGGGCCTGGGGGTGGGATACAAAACACTCCCCATTTTGATCTAACTCATTACTAACCTGTTTTGTGGCCTCTGACAAAGCAGGCTAGAGGATCCAAGTTCAGTTTTTGGTGGGGAAAATGTCACCAGAGAAAACCTAAGTACATCGAACAGTACCTTTGCCTGCTGGGCTGAGGGGCTGCAGTAAAAAGGCAGGGGAAAAATGAAACTGCTCACATCCTGCTCTCTTCCTAACCTGAGGGAAGACCATGGAAGAAGCTGTGAGGATGCTCTCTGGTCCTGGGGACACGTTCCTCTGTTATCCCCCAGCTATCACTCCAGCCAGCAGGACTATCTCTAGAATATATCTATTTGTTGGAATCATGATGAGAGACTTCTACAGGAAGGAATTGCTCATCAAATGTATTCTTGGGTTTTGTTAGGTAGTGAAAAACAGCGTACCTCATCTAACCCCAGACTCAGACTGTCTCCAGGATTACAATTTCCAGTGTCTCTAAAATAGCTGGTAGGTGGCTCATACATGTTTATCCCCTATATACTGTGTCCCCAATATTGCTGGCTTCCCCAGTGTGGGGGCTACAATGTGGACTGGGTTCCTGGGTTTGCCCCACAAATGTAGCTGTGCTGGCACAACTGAGGAGCAGGGCAGGGCTGGGAGGGCAGGAAGGTATGGCAGCCACCACAGCAGCTGGGACATGCTGTACCTAGATATTTTGTGATGGCAGTCATTCAATCTGTGGCTGGGTTCCCCTTTCTTTGTGGTACTCTAGAGACACCACTTCTGCCTGTGGATAAAAGCCAGTATTGCCCATGTCTTTTCAAACATGCTCTTGGCTCTAGTTTGCAGTCACTCTCCATCTCTGGGCCGGTCTTTTCCCCTCCCATGCACTCCAGAAACTCCTAGGCTAGTAATTTTTACCACCAGGCCCTATTTCCCTCCTCCCCCAACCCATGGTGTTGCACAGGATGCCGGGGTTGCCTTGCCCCAGCTCATGAGAGGCTGAGAGGGAACCATGGACTTCACAAGGACTGGAGAGAACACCTGGCTGGGTGTGCTGTGGGCACTGTCCCCTCAGTGTCACCTGGTGAGGAACATGGACAGCAAGGAGGAGGATGGACTTAATTCTACCTGCTTTGAAATTGTTCTCCCCAGTCGCCTCCTGGCACTACAAAGGAGGAGAAAAAACAGATGGGGAAGGGGAAAGGGAGAGAGGTCTCAGGAGACTTCCTGAAGCTCCTGGCCCACGTCCCTGGTCAGACATGAATTTCCAGTGGGCTATGGAGATGTCCCAGCAATTTCCTCCTGTATTTTCCCAACACTTTGAGAGGTCAAAGATGACAGAATTTATGTTTTGTTGGGATGGTGGGAGAAGACAGAATTTTGGGAGCCTTGAGGAGGAGCTGCAACTCCCTTGTAGCATCACTATATGCAAATGCAGGTAATTTCATGGAAATGTATGTAATTTTATGCAGATTTAAAAGCTATTGACTTTCTGTCACAAGATGTTGGCAGCTATGGTATTTGTTTGAGTCTTTTTCTTTCCCTTTTGAGCCTTTTTTTTTTCCTTTTGGAACTTAAAAGAATTAAATATTCATAGAAACATTTCTATGAGTCACAGGGAGATAGTACATCAAGCTGGAAAGTTCAGATGTGTATCCAAACTTTCTCAAAGTGCTTTGGGATAGGAAGCGGGATCTGAGAGCACACAGTTTTCAGATGCAGTCTGCAGGAAAGCCTTTTCCACCAAAACTTAAATTTGGGCTTATGGTGACCCAGCAACTTTTCTAAGAATAAATATGGTTTGGTCTTGTTTAGTCAGAAGAATCAGAGAAAATGTAAGTGTAAGAGCAAAGGAGAGCTCCAGTTTTTAGCACAGAAGCAAGTCACAGGCAGTGAGTGTTTTTCTGGTGCATTCTGCAGCTTTCTTTGTATGGCCTGGAGCTGGAGGTGCTTGCTTTCAAGACTCAGGACTTGTGGATAAAAGATCAGAAAGGATTTGATCACCCAGGAACAAAACGGGTGTTGAAGCAGAAACTGCATTCCTTTTTTATTTTACCCCTCAGGTATTTGCAGGGGTATGTTCCCTTCTCTGGAAACTGTTGGATAAAGACCTGAACTCCTAAATAAGTATTTTAAGATAGGTGGCTTTGTGCAGCTTTAGATGACTTATAAAACCATGTCAGTTGCTTGTTAGACCACTGCTCACCCTGTGGCAGAGAGCTGGACTAGATGGTTCCTCACTTGGATGGCATTCTCCAAGAAATCACATGGACCTCGGAGAGTCACTCTCTTCCTTGGGTGGAAAGGCCTGAATTTTATGGTATTACAGGCTTGATGCAAAAGTCATGTATTTTTAAGAGGTGGTTTGAGAATGGCTAACATAAATTTTCTGAAATAGCAGTAATAGAAAGGAGGTCTTTGCAGCTGGCTGAATTGATATGAGTTAATTTGTTCCCATCTGAATGTTTGTTTTTAATGATGCTGGAGATATTATTCTGTTTTAAGACTAAAGTATTAAGCACGGTTAGAACTCTTGCCTGAATTAGTGTTTATCTGCTAACTAAACCTAATGAAAAGTAAATCATGTACAGCCAGACCTTAATAAAGCCTGGGCTCACTATATCCTTCTCCCCTTGGTTAGAGCATCGTGTATTGTCTGGCATAAACCTTGAGTTTAAATAACAGGAAAGATTTTGTTTCTTTTTTTAACATCTTGATTCAAGAGGTGTCTAACCACACACTATGTTACATTTGTCCTCTTCTGACTTTCTAGCTGGCGAGACTTTTTAACAAGTTAAGGAATTTGCATCTTGTAGTGGATTGACCCTGGCAGGATGCCAGGAACCCACCAATGCTACTCTATTACTTTTCTGCACAACTGGAAAGAACAGGGGAAAGAAAATATAGCAAGAGGTCCATGAATTGAGATAAGGACCAGGAGCAATCACTCACCGACTGCTATCATGGGCAAAACAGATCGAGGTTGAGGTTGTTAATCAAATTTATTGCTAACGAAATCAGAGCAGCTTAATGAGAAGTAAAACAAACAGTCAAAAACACCTTCCCCTCCGTCCCCCCATTCTTCCCAGGCTCCATCTCCTCCCCCTTGGTGGCACATGAACACAGGGAATGGAGGTTAAGGATAGGTCACCATATGCTAAGGGAGAGGGCTCCTTGCCCTGCTCCAGCATGGGGTTCCACAGGAGACGTCTCCATGACCTTCTTGAACGTGAGCTCCTCCCATAGGCAACAGTTTTTCATGAACTGCTTCAACGTGGGTCAGTTTTCCACAGGATGAGTCCATCAAGAAACAGCCTGCTCCGTGTGTGAGTTCCCCACAGAGCCTCAAGTCCTGCCAGCAAACCTGTTTCAGCATGGGCTCCTCTCTCCATGGGTTTACAGCTCCCTGCCAGGGGTCTGCTCCAACACGGGCTTCCCAGAGGGTCACAGCCCTGTCTCAGGTATCCACCTGCTCCAGCATCCACAGGCTGCAGGGGCATCTTTGAACTTTCAGTGACCTCTGTGCGCTGCAGGGGCACAGCTGCTTCACCATGGTCTGCACCACGGGCTGCAGGGGAATCTCAGCGCCAGCACTTGGAACACCTCCTCCTCTCCCTCCACACTGGCCTTGGTGTCTGTAGGGCTGATTCACTCCCACATCCTCAATCTGTTCCACTCTCCTCTGAGTGCAATTGCAACTGCACAAACCCTTTGTTTTCCTTCTTAAAGATGTTATCACAAAGGCATTACCAGCATCTCTGACGGGCTCAGTGGTGGGTCCACCTTGGAGCTGGTTGGCATTGGCTCTGCTGGACACGAGGGAAGCTTCTGGCAGATTCTCACAGAAGCCACCCCTGTAGTCCCCCCTGCTACCAAAACCTGGCCACACAAACCCAATGCACACCTGGATCTGAACTTGAGACCCTCTGATCTTTGAGGTAGAGACATCTGTGGTGAAAGGTGTCCTGGATGGTGTAAACTGCTAAGTTTGGACTGGGGGTTTTCCTTATATTTCAAACATCCCAAGCCTTAAGAGGCTCAGCCTCTGCTTTTGGATGGAGGAAATTCCTTATTGTTTAACTTTACAATAGACAGAATATGTTCTAGCCATGAAAAACTTACTTTTTATAAAAGCTGCAGTGTTTTATTTTTTATGTCTTCATTGTCATGGAAGTTGCCACAGAACTGACCTCCTGTCTCTGAATTGTTCTTTGTCTCAGCTCCATTTTAAAAAAAATGTTTTCTGCCATTAAAAAAAAAAAAAAAAAAAAAAAAAAAACCCAAAAAAAAAAAACCAAAAAAAAAAAAAAACCCAGCTAGAAACAGTATTAGAATATCCGTTGAAAATATCAGTTGAAAACTCTGCTCTAGTATTTTCCAGAATACAGCTTCAGAAACATTAGCTCTGAATGACATGGGTCTCATCGCTACCCTAATAAATGGCCAATTCTAAAATGTGTTGATGTCATCTTCAACAGCTACTTCACTTCTGGGTTGTTGTTGTTTTTTTTTTTTTTTTTTTTTTTGTTTTTTTTTTTTTTTTTTTTTTTGTTGTTTTTTTTTTTTTTTGTTTGTGTGTGTGTGTGTGTGTAAATATCATTACATACTTTCTCTTCTGCAGCAGCCCATTTCCATCTGTGGAAACTCCTCACTTCCTCCCATCCTGTCACATGATTCAAGAAATCAAATAAATCTAGTGCCATACTGAAAATGTAAGAGCTATGTGTATCTATTATCTAGCCAGGCTATTGTAGTGAACCCTATATGTCCCAAAGGTTTTGTGTGGTGTTTTCATATGTGTAATTAACAATCAGAACCTCCCACATACAAAATTTATTTGAAAGCAATTGTCATTCCCTTGAAAAACTTTTTTTTCCCCCTCAAAACATTTATAGTTGTCATAATTCTATATATGCAGCAGCAGTCCCATCTTCTTGATACAAGTCAAATTCCAGACCTCTTTCCAGAGCTCCACTTTGACACAGAATATCTTTCAGGGGCAGAAAAGCCTTTACACCTGTATGGCTGGTCATTCCTTGGACTGGGCAAACACAGAATACATCTGCAACAGACAGGATCCCTCACAGTGCAGAGCACATCTAGGGAAATGGAGAAATGTCTGCGTGAGAAGTGACTCAGAAGACACCATCAAAAGGGAAGGTAACAGCCAAAATAGAACCCACACGCTCTGTGATAAAGGCTGCTCGAAGCAGAAATGTCAGGGGTTTTAGTTGGGTTTTTTTACCTCTGTTCCTCTTGTCTGTACTTGAATACATGTTAGTGAATGTGGGTTATTTGTTTTAAAGTCTCTTTCTTCCTTATCAAAGGCTGTCTTCTGACTTCACTCTGTGTTTTGCTGGAAAGATGCATTTAGTAATGTAAATGTGATTCTTCCCTGTGGCAGCTGCAAAGAATGGCACAATTCTGTCTGTGCTTGCATGAGTAGCACATATTTGCACAGAAAGAGAGCAATTGATGGATGGGAGGGATGGCTCAGGGATTTTTACTGTGTTGTGCCCCATCCTTTCATCTCTAGGACATCAGTCAGCACTCAGCTCTGGATGAGTTACAGTGTCCAACTACAGGAGCAGAGCAGGACAACCCAAAGCTAGCAGAAGCAGGCGGGCAGAACATAAGAATTTGATTGGCCTACTGAGCCTTCACAAACCTGCAAACACTTCTCTTTTCTGAGTGGTGGTATGAACAGTTAAATGCAATGCAAAATTCCTCCCTCGCATGTAGTTCCTTGGCATGCAATAAGCTACTGGAATTTAAATGATGGACCCTGCCTATCATTCAATTTTTGAAGCCTTATCTCTTTGTTCTTTGCAGTGAGTCTTTAAAAAACAGACCTGTCATGTCCCACAGGTCTGGAGAAGACTCTGTCCATGCCCATCCCTTGGCACTCTCCTGTTTATCCCATACCTTGAGTGCTTCCAGCACAGCATCCTGCAACCTCACCATGGGTTTTCTTGCTGGGATAAGCTGATTTCACTTCAGGGGACTGAGGAGCAGGATGGGGTGTTCCTTTTGTTGTGCCATTAAGATACACAATTCCAAATATGTGGTCCTGCTGTACTGTTGTGAGACTTTCTGTGGAGCCACGTTAAGTGGGAACTGTAGACACTACGAAAGATACAGAAAACCCTGTGAGAACCAGAGATGAAAGGGGTTAAAATTCCCTAGTGCAATGTCTCTGCTTCTTTTTCCCAAGGGAAATCAAAGCCTGTGGGGTTTTTTCAAGGCCTACACCTGACTATAAGAATTACAGGGGTTTTGTTTTCCCTCCAGTGGGGGAATGGAAACCATAGTATGAACCTATGATTAATCACAACAAACCAGCATCTCATGGCTAGAATACTAACTATGGAATACACAAGCAATGCTTTTGTGATCAATCTGCAAGGGTGGTTTTTTAAAGGGAAAAAAAAAAAAGCGCCCTGCCAAAAATGTGTTGAGTATTTTCAAATAATGAGTACATTCGAGGAAATTTTGATTTTGCTCAGGGACCATCTGCGAGCAGAGAAAGGGACTAAATTCTTTCAGCAAATTACTGGCTGCAAATTATTTTCTCAGCACTAGTTATGAATGTTGTAACTGCACAGCTGAAAATGTATTATTAAGCTGAGAACTGGGGGTTTAGGGACCACAGATTGTGAATTCTTTTCTTTTAGGTGTTTTTTTAAGTGTCCCATGGCACAAGAGACACCTTCAGCTGGAAACATCACAAGGTTCAAAGAAGGCACCACATGCTAAAGTACTACAATATGATGGACAAGGATAAGTTTTAGAGCGTATTCATGTGGGAGCATCTGCAGATGTGTAAGGGTTGGGGGTTGGATACAAAAATGAACTATCTGAGCTCCTGGCGTAGAAAGATATTGTAAATAAAATCTGCTTAATGGATTTGAAGCAGGAAAATTTGATGTTTGGGGGCTCGGGCTTTGAGTTGGTTGCTCAGTGCTGGGACTGCCATGGCAAGCAAAGCCTTTGGATGGGCACTGAAATCATGGAGTGAAGTGGAAATTTCCTTGCTGACCCCTTAATTTCACCAGAGTGGGGAAGTGAGATGGATGGTGGAACTTCAAAATGGTCCACAGCCCACCAGTGTGCTGGAAGTCACTCCCAGCTTGGAGACAGTTGCATCTCACAGGTGGGTGGGTGGCAGCTGCCAGCCCTGTGCCTGGCCCTGTGCCGACCATGGCTCCCAGAGGCCTGATTTAGTCAAATAAAACCTGTGACTATCTGCTCTCGGGATTTGTTTTTTTGAAATATGGCCTTGACATGGAACTGAAATTAAAACCCTAATTCTTGAAAAATGTTTTCTATTAAAGAATATTCTGGGGAAATGATTTTGTGTGTGTATTTAACACTTGATTCAATATGTATTTTATTTTGATGAAAATGAAGTGTCTTTCATTTAAACTGTTTCTTCTTCTGTTATATAATGTGCCAGAGAATACATTTTCTAGAATTATCTAATGAAAACAAATCTCATGAAGGAAAACTGGAGATGTTTTTCCCTACTCCTTGCTTCCCCCAAGAAATTCTGGCAAAATTGACCTAATTTCATGTAACTTTTTTATTTCAGAGAAACAGCAAGGCCTGGTGTATAAAGCCCTGTAATCACCACTTGCTCACTTTACTGTAACAAAAAAAAAGAAAAAAGAAAAAATCAGATTGCATGATGTAAAATAATCCTATTATATTTCAGTTAATTGAATCCAGGAATACTTTAATCAAGCTGGGTGTAGACCAAAATGCCTGCCTGAAGACCTCAGAGATGTTCAGATCTCAGCACAAATTTTGCAGATTAGTTTGAGCTTTGGAACATCATTTCCAACTCTTGAAGCTTTGGCTGAGGCCTGATGGGTAGGGGAGTGGAGGCAAAATTATCTCACCTGTCTCATGTGCCATTCCTGTGCCTTCCTCTGATGTAAATGGTCTTTTTACCATCAGGGGCAAAAGCCTGGGCTTGCCATAAAGGATAATAATCATCACTCATTCCCTAACCTAAACAGGTCTGAACTGGCCTTCGTCCTCATTTGGAGTGTTAGTTGATTACAGACTGAAATATTGAAACGTAACCCAAAATCCAAAATTAAGACTAATTTGTAGTCCTGTGCAGGTGATTGGGAGAATTATCAGAGACATTCCAAAGATTGCTAGTTTAGCGTGAGATGCAAGAGTTGAGGATTACGTTAAAATGGAATTCAGCAAGGCTATACAAAAAGTTTTCTATTGAACTCCCTGTATTTACTGCCTATCATCCATACACTCCCCCAAAGACCAAAATACACTTCTTTTCTCTTTTTTCTTTCTTTTCTTTTCTCTTTTCTCTTTGACTCCTCTCTTTCATGATCCCTCTTTTTCTTCCTTTCTTCCCTTTCTTCCTTGATTTCTTGCAGAAATGGACTACTGAATTTCTTTCTTCCCCACACAGGAATGCAAGTGCTGAGAGGCTTCTGATCCATGAAAGACTTCATGAGAGGAGGTCATTTACTGATTCAAGAGGCATATATAAAGATAATGTTGATACTAATATTAGTCTATCTGCAGCTTTGAAGGGATGAATATCCCTTCTGGGACCTTACTTCCATGCTGAAAAAAATTACTTCACTCCTGTGAAACAATGTAGGTCCTCCAAAAATAGTGAAGAAGAGACAGAAACTGAAGCAATCAAGTGAAAAAAAAATATGACGGTTCTGGGAAGAATAGGAAGAGAGAAAGGACAAGAAATGAGAATGATTAGGGAGATGTAGGAACTTGGGAAGCAAGTGGGAAAGGGGGAAAAATGTTAGGAAAGATCAGAAAAGAAAGGGGAAATGGTGACAGCACATGGGCACAGGAAATTAATGCAGTGGATGAAGAGAAAGCAAAGGGGCGTGGGTATGCATGGAGGGAGAGATTGAAAGAGGCAGTAACAGCAAGAAGTGAAGTTGTCTAACATGCAGAGATGGGAAGTGACATGTTTGTGTGAATTCAGGGGCTGCTCAGCCCAGCTGCACTCTGGTTTCTACCTTTGATCAGCTGCATGGCAGGCTGGTGTCAGATCAGAAAGCAAATGAGATGATAAAGCAGCTGAAGCTGCAGTGAGTTCAACAGCAGCAGACTGGCAGGGGATGGGAGGGAGGAACTGTTGAACAAGGTGAATGCTCCCTGTGCTTTAATTCACCTGGGTTTGGCAGGGAATGCAGCTGCCTTCTCTGCAGAGAGGTTGCAAATGGCCAGAGCAAGAAGCTGCACTGCACTGGTCACATAGAGATAAAGGACCTGCCTCGATGTGCTGGTACCCCTGTCAGCAGCACTCCTGCCAACTGCAAGCCTGGTTGAAGCATCAAAGAGGGTTTGTGGGCTGACAGAATGATTAAAAATATCGATGCCTACTGTAGCTCTGCTTGCCTTCCAGTTTCTGGGTTTGCTGTGGCTAGCAGAAATGCAGGAAACTGTGAGGAGCTTTCCCGTGGCTGGCATTTCTGGGCTAGGGATAAAGAGACAGAAAAGGGAGGCTTTGCTCAGGGGAGAAACAGTGACTATATGACTGATAACCTTGGGATCTCACTGGGGTTGGCACTGTATTGGGAAAGTGCTGCTGCCTTGGAGGACAGAGGAATGGGAATGATTGCTCTGTGAGTGGAAACTCAGGATTGAAAAAGAACGGATAAGGATCACCAGCAGGCAGCTTGATTTGGGCACACACTGATTGTATTACCATTTTCTGTGACTGCTAGTGCAGTGTCCAAGCAGAAGGCTTGGAGGCAGGGCCCAGGTCGGGGATGGAGTCAGCAGAGCTAAGAGGAATTGTATGGAGATGGAGGTGATGTTTTCTGCAAGGTGTAGCAGGGGTGTTTATTGATCCTGAGCACCCAAACATGTGTAAGGTGCCTGGAGGCATTACCATCGTGGCCCATACAAACCCCTTCCCTCCAGTGTTCAGTGAGTCTGCCTTGTCTGCCCAGTACCCTTGGATGATCTACATTAAGGCAATCCCTGAGAATGTTAGCTCTGTGGGAATGGGACTCACAAGGACCCACTCACAACTGGGGATGCATGGCTGTGAAAAGAAGACATTAAGAATTAGAACTATCACCAGGTTCCTCCTCACTTTGGAAAAACCCTTGTCTTCTCCCACTAAGGGAGGGGGGCAGGCACCTGTCCTGGCATTGTTATTGGTGGGCCAGACAGATGTTCTGCGAGCAGGTAGTTTCATATCTCTGCCTCATATTTTCCAGTTTAAAAAATGGAGTTTGCATTTCCTATCTTTGTTCCTCTGCAGACCCTTACATTGCTTCGTTTTCCTGGTCACAGATTATATTCCAGGCAAGCCATGTCCTGATTCAGGAATCCAAGTACTCTAAACACTTTCTGGCACAGATGCTGGGCTTTTGACAGCTCCGTCATGCCATTCCCAGAATGAGGATTTCTACAGTGATGTTCTGGGGGTGGAGGTTGAAAGAAGTTTAGGATATCACAGAACTAATTAAATGCAAACTAGGCTGCCTGCAGAAAGCTGTGCGTGCTGGTTGCTATGTTTCTGGCAGGAACAGACTGGGAGAAGGGGGGTTGAGGGAGGGCTGTTTGTTTTTTTTCACTGTTTAAAATGAAGATGCCGACAAAGTTCTGGTTACTCACCAGCCTTTGAAAGGTGGATGAGATGTGAATTCTTGCAGCCACAGAAATAAGAAAAGTGAGAAGATAGAGTTAGGATGGATCAATGCATGGGTATATTAAATCAGAAGGGGGAGAGGGGTTTATTTTTGTTTATTTTCATACATATCTCTGCATTTACATATGCTTTGACTTCTAGATCATGCCCAAATAATATGGAGGTTTTGGATCTCCTTTCCAATGACATCCTTGTAAAATACTTTGAAATAGAAATCTTCAGAGCACTTGGGGTGTGACAGAAACCTACATTGTGCCCATGTCAGCTCCCCAATAACAGTGACGTTCACAAAGGCCAGCAGGACTGGGTTTTCCTCTTGAAGGGAGAAACTAAAAGAATTAAATGAGTGTACAAACACACATGCATCCAGGGTCACTAGACTTGTCTGTATTTCATTAGTTCTTCTGTGGGTAATCAGAGGACATGTTAAGCACAGCTTTCAGCTGCTTCACCTGAGCAACACTGGGGGGATAATTAAGGACTTGCCTGAGAGAGCAAAGAGAGAGGCAAAAAGAGAAGAAAGAAGGAAGGGAATAAATAAGCTAATTGGGATCACTTCAAGAGTGAAGTTGGCTTTGAAGATCACCCACTGGAGGTATTCAACTTGCTGGAATGATTGCATTACTCTAACACCCATGTGGAAATCAATATCAAACTACCTTGGGCTGCTTTCATGTAAACCCTTAGGAAGGGAGGACAGATTAGTTCAGAGAATGGGGCTTCAGTGATGCCATGTCATGCTTTAGACATCATCATCCTGGATCTTGGCACAACCTGGCCAGTGATAGAGGTAAGACAGAATAACAGCCATCAGAGGCAACATGGCATAGGGAAGGATTTGTGGGCACCTCTCAATCAAGTATTACACTCAGGAAATCCAATCAAACGCAGGACAAGTTAGAGCTGGACCAGATGGTTTGAGATCGATGAGAGTGGCAGTTCTAAATGTGGGGAACAGGGTGCCAGGTGTGCTGAATAAGGATGGCCAGGATGATTCAGAGACAATGTGCCACCTGTCACAAGCAAGGGCTGTCCAGCCAGCTGGCAACCTCTGCCATGCCATCCTGATGCACATGTGTTAGAGGGTGAGCACTTTATCCTGGTGGTGAGGCAGGATGGCTTGCCAGCAGGCAGGGCTGCCCAAAAGCCGGTCCAAGTGCGAGCAGGGTGTCTGGCACACTGCAACTGACCTCACAGTGCTGAAGAGAAGCAAGCACTGACGCATGGCAGGGGCCAGGTTGACAGTCCAGAGCTTGACCCACAATGAGTTTTTCTGCCTCCCCTTGCTCCTTCTGCCACATAGCTGGCCCTACCTGAGTTCCCAGGACACAGTAACAGTCCTCTCTTCCCCCTCCATCCCTGACTACAGCCTTGTGTCGACCATGTGAGCAATTGGCAGGGAACTTAGAGCCCAGAAGACAGAAATAATAGGGTGGTTTAAACTCATCTTTGGCATGTCCAAATGGTTGAGGGCAGAGACACAGCTGCAAAGGGCTTCTGGACATGTGGAGAAAATTGTTGCACTGGCACAAGGCATTGCAGAGGCTGGGAGAATTTCAGAAGACCCCAGTGTCTCTGCCCTCCCCCAAGTCCACAGCACAGAAGAAAGGCAGTAAAACTCACTCCCTTGTGAAGGCTGCAACCACTGCACAGCCTGGAGCCAGCCCCTTCCTCCTGGAAACCTCTTCCCCTTAATGACAGCACAGTGCTCTAATGAACGCCAGTTTTGGTGACAGCACAAAATAAATGGGGAACACTCTCAATCTGAAGTTTGTATTGAATTAAATATTACAGCATTGATTGGGTTATTCATTTAGCATCTCACTCAATAAACATCTCTTGCAGTGCATGTTTCTCCATTTATCTTACCTTGTCGTGGAACCTGTGCTTACCCACCAGACTTGGCACTGCTGCCTGGCTGAGGCAGGGAGGAGGGAGGATACATGGCCAGGAAAGCTTAGTTCAGCATTTCTTCCAAAGAGCCAGAGCTCTGCTTGTGAGTCACAAAATAGACCAGAGCTCTAGTCTGTAAAGGAAAGGTGCTCACTTCTCTCAGGCCTGGCTAAAGTCACCACAGGTTTCTCGGGTCTCTGCTGAGCTGTGAGCTCTCTCCAGCTCAAAACTCAGGACAACAGAGATGTGGGGAGAGCAAATAACAAGGAGAGCTAATGCAGTGCTGAGGGCTTATCTGTAACCTGTTCACATGTTTCTCTAGGGGCTCTTATTTTAATGCCCCAGGTAAGTAATTTTTGTGGCTAAAAGAATGCAAAATCTAGTCTGGTCCTGTTACTTAATCAGCAATATTACAAGAGGACCAGAGCCATTTTAAACTTCACTCCTTAGAAAACACTTGCAAAGCTAAAAAGCCCCATAAAAATGTCAATGCAAATGCAAACGCTCAGTGATTTGGGTATAGGCAGTGAATCCACTCTCCCAGGCACAGAATGGACACAGCCTGTAAAATGCTTGGCAGGCTTTTGGGCTCCATAAGTAATCCAGGAGCCATTCTGGGAGATGGAATGCAATTACTAGGACTAGTTGATACCAATTTATTTAGTAAATGTGCTCTATTCTGCTCAAGATCTGATTGCAGCTGCCCAAATTTGTTTGTTGTTTGTATTTGTTCATTGAATTATTTGTGCAGGTAAATTATAGCCTATTAATCACGTTTATTATGACAGTGCCTAGGAATTGACCAAGAATGCACCCCCTCTGCCTTCTTTCTGGGTAGTGTGCAAAGACAGAATAATAGGCAATCCCTGGCCTCATTTATGTTTGAATTGAGTGCTTTCATTATTTGCTATTTGTCAGTTGTTGGCCGTTCAAGTTGTTTAGCATCCTTTATTTTCCTAAACCTGGTAACATAAGCTCTTCAAGTAAGAATTAAACGTTGCAAACAAATCACTGGAGCTTTGTTTTTCTTGGAAGGTAGGTGGTGGGTTGGGACAGTGGAGGTGAGAACATTTACAAGGAAGAGAGAAAGAACAGTTGGACTCCAATTTTTCCTCATAGCTGCTTGCCTTGCTGACTGGGGGAGTGGGAGAGCTGCATGCAGTAATGACCTTGTGCCCCTTCTTCTCCCATTAGGCTGTTTTGTTGCACGTACCTTTATCGGAATAATCCAGTGCGTTGTAGCTTTAGCTTTTTATTTGTTTGTTTAAATAAAGGAATTCAAATTCACAGATTTAAGCTGTGACACTCTGCTCTCCATTGAAGTCACTCCTTGGCAGTCCAGGTCTTCTGGAGTGCTCTTTGTTGGAAAAGCCAGGGCTGCTCCATGGGTCTGAAGATGTGCCTTTCACAGCAATAAGATATGTTCCTGTAGCATCTGAAGTCTGATAAAGCCACTCCTTTGTCTGTCATCTTCCCTGCTTCCAACACAGGTTGCCACTGAGCCTTTTCGTGAAGTCTGTTCTCTGAAGTGACCCTCCGACTTGCCATCATGTTAGACCCTTTGCCTTCTCTGTTATCCATCTCTCCTCCTTGTTTTCATCCTTTTCCATGCCTAGTCTGTTCAATTCTCAGCACCTTTTAAACATGGACATACAAATCTGTGCCCTGAACTTGATTAAAATCTTGGGGTTTTTTTGGTTTTGTGGGTTTTTTTTTGTTTGTTTGTTTTTTGTTTTTTGTTGTTTTTTTTTTTTCCAGTGAGTAACTTATTTAATCTTGTTCATATGAATGTCACAGAAGACCAAAAAATGTTAAACCAAACTCCTGTCTAGTGAGGTCCTATTTGCCACAGTTTTTCACTCGAAGTTGACCTCAAGAAAGATTTTGTGCCAATAAAGGAAAAAAAAAGAGGAACTTCTCTGTTTAAAATTTTAAACTGGATTTCTACTTTCCACTTCAAACACCACACTTGAAATATTTTTCTTCAACCTTGCCAATGAGGAACTTAATATGGTGCTGTACTGGCAAGTGCAGTCCTTCAGATCTTTATATTAGGACTCACTTCTAAACAAAACTCTCTCCCAGAGGAGAATGGAGTGAAGCTCAACCCCCACATGGCCCTGCATCAGCTCCCAATGCATAAAACGGTTTTTATTTTTTTTTATTTATTTTTTTTTTTACTTCATTTCTTAAGTTTTAGTTAGTGAAAATGGCAGGGCTCAGTTAAAGAAAAACAAACAATCTCAGTGGGTGTTTTTTGACTCAGCTGTTATTAAGACCTTGGACAACCTCTTGTATTCAACACTAAAATTCTATTGGGTATAGAGGCCAGATCCCTAAACCTTGTATTGTCCTTAGGATTTATTCTTCTTTTCCTCTTTTTTTTCTCTGACATGCAGCTGAGCACAGTGAAGCTTTCTTTGACAATTTGCTCATGCTCATTATTTATCTTCCCTCCCATGCCTTTGAGCACCCCAGTTTCCTTTCCAGATAAACAGCAATCCTCAGGGAAAGCAGAGAGTTGGAGCTGAGAAGAGCAGAGGGAGCATTAGTCCCAGAGGATGCCATGATCAGCTGAGTTCTCAGTTTAAAGATCTGGGTTGTATTCCCTGGTGGATTTGAAATAGCTGTAGGTGTGGAAGCTTGACTATAATGCATTGTGGTTTAAATCCTTTTGTATTCACAAACCAGGAGTCACCGTAGCTACCTGGTACAATGAAATGTGCACACTGAAATGAGTAAGTGCTCTTTGTCTGGGGTGGGAATAGAAGCATTTCAAATCATCCCTTTGAAGAATGGTTCTTCCTGGTGCTTATTTGATTTTGTTATACATATACAAAGTGTTCAAGCTAAATGCCTTTGCTAGCTCAATTACTACAGTTTACTTACCAGGGCTCTGTTAAATGCTTTCAAGCACAAGTCCCTTCTGTACCATTAAAGACACTTTCCATTTCTGTGATACTGTATTAAGCTTCACACTTCCACTCCCTAGTGGTCTTTGGCTTGTAACTAGATCCTAATACATCCTATTACACAAACCAAAGTGATCAGGCAGGGCTGAGCTGCAGAAGGACTTTTAGAATCCACTGTTCAAACTTCTTGAAGTGGTTAATTTGGTGCCACTCTTCATTTTCCAAATTTTCCCCAAAGTCAGACGTAAGAATGGTTATTTTACCTGACACCACATTTTTCCCTTGTTTGCTGCATCTCAGTTAACATGGTGGCTAGGATGGGGAGAAAAACAGCACAGTCTCCTCTTATAGGAGGCTCTCTGACCCAGTTACTGTGCAAGCTTTTGGTCCTGCAGTCCTGGGTAATACCACAGGCAGTGGAGTGGACGATGAACTGTAGTTGAGGGGGAATATTAACAGAAGGAGAAAAGGGGAATTCCAAATTCTTCTGCTAAGTCTGTGACAGAGCCCTTCTATAACATCTGTGGCCAGTTCTCCCTGTGTGAAGAAGAATGAAGCTATATCTCTCCCTTTCCAAAAAATCTCTGTTGTAGTTCCCCTGGCGCCTCAGGACCAACTTTTCCATTGGTTGATCTCCCAGAGAGTTAGCTGTTTGCAAACATGCTGCCACCCACATGTTTACTCACAATCCTCCCCAAAGCACATCCACACATCCCCCCGGTGCTCCTCAGTTTAGGTTAAAAAAAAAAGAAAATCAGATGGAAATTTATGCAGGTGAATCCACTAGTCACTGTACTGTGTCTAATAAAGATCCATTGGCAAGAACTGGCAATATGACTTTAATGACTAACTATAGTGGAGGGAAAACAATAGACATAGTACAGGTAAATTGCTTAGTCTGTGCTCCCTAAAATACAGTTTTCCTGTGTAGGGGCACTCCACGTTTTCTAAAGCGTGGGCCACCTCCTACTTGAGAAGCTGCCTTACAGATGCCTCCTTCCATTCAGCACCACGGGGGATGTGTTTCCTCTCATTGGCAATGTAATAATACCCCTGTGACAGCTCCAGTGATCACTTGCAGAAGGAAGTCATATGCTGAGGGTATTTGTGTATTGTTAACATCTTTAAATGTGATTTAGCAGCTGGAAACAAGGAAGAGAAGCTGGAACCACAAGACCATCAGATCTGCATCGCCTGTGTTTAACATCTGTGAGCTCAGAAATGGAGGGAAGAAAGAGATTCTCACTGTTAAACTCTTCCACAAGGCAAATGAGGGGGCTGTGGTAGAACTGCTTGGGTGAAGTTTCCCTTTCTGCATGCAACTGAATTCTACCTGCCTGTGCAGAGGTATCCCCATGGCACCAAAAAAATAAAATAATTTTTAAAAAGAGTAAACAAGATAATGTCTACTTGGAAAGAGAAATACATCCTGTTTATTATGCAGACTAGATGCAACTGCCATGTAAGTCCCTCTGAAACAATCCCTGAGGCAAAGAGACTCTAACTGAACAAAAACTCCAGACTTCACCTCAGACAATATAAGGCAGATCATGATCTCCTCTTAAAGGAGGTTCAGGAACAAAATAGAAATCTTCCCTGAAAAGTCCTGGCAAAAATAAAATTTTGACCAGAAAATCACCCACTCTTTCTGCAGGCAAGCATAAAAGGTTAACTCCTTGATGTGGAACTCAGGTCACCTTAATAATTTCCTCTGTTTTCTGTGCTGTTCTTTAAAACTGGGGTAATCCAGCATATGGAGAATGTTTATAGGCAGCCCCCACTTGAAATTTCTGCCAGCAGTCCCATGACCTCTGAGATCCCCCTGCCTGCACTACATGTGCCCAACCACAGAGTTATCCAGATGCCCCCTCGCTTTGATGCAGCAAATGTGGTGTGAGCACCACAGAGAAGAACCACTCTGGTGGCTGCAGTCCCCAGCTGCCAACAGTCAGACACACAGCACACTGCACAGGAGGGCTGGGAAGCCTGCAACTCAGCAGGTTGAACCAGCATTTGGGATCTTTGTACCTGAATGGCAAATATGCCAGTCAACACAGTGGTAAGCTGCTGATACAGTGCAAATTCACACTGATAATCAGGACATGTTGATGGGGAAAATGTTTCTGCAGACTTTGCATTGGAACAGGGATTGCCTGTGCATGTTCTTTTAAAATGAAATCAGTCATTTGGTGTCCTGTTTTCTCATTGCTGCCATGAACAGGATGCCCCTTATTGCAACCATGAGAAATGTGCCTCCATGTGCCACTGCCTGGTTCAGCTCACATTTACACAACTGTGGTCACTGGTACTCTACAGATATGGTACTGAAAGGATGCAGGTGCACAACTTGAAACACTGCAGTATTATCCCCTATCTCTACTAGCAGCATTCTGGAAAACTGAAATCTGAGTGACAGGCAGGCAGCTTTTATGTTTCACTGGTACAGCAGCATGAAGCCATTTGTCATGGTAGGGAATCCCTGCCTTGGGTTTGCTGAGGCTTTCTGGCATTGCATTTGTGGAATAAGCCTACTCAGGTGGGTACTGATCTCTAGCAGTTATACTGGTATAAATTACCCAGGCAGAGGCAAAATCTCACTTATTCATGCTTCCTTCAAATTACATTCCCAATTTTCAACTGATCTTCCTGTTGGCTATTTGATATGCCCAAAGTTCTTGGTCTTTGAGCCCATTGTCAAGCACGAACACTGACAGAAAGGCATAAATTCGTCTCCAACCACAGGGTTTACTCCCTGCAGTGGGAAGACAGGTGGCAATGAAAAGGAGCTGAATTCCCAGGCAGGAGATGAGCAAGGCAGGGACACAGCAGGTTCACATGAGGTCCTCCGCCCCAGCCCTTCCCTTGCATCCTGGGGACCATCAGTAAGGAGGCCGTTTAGCCAATACATATTTTCCTCTTTAGTACATAATAGTAACCTGAATAAAAGGTTTGAATTACAAAGCAGGCTCACCCAGCACATTCTCTGAGCTATGACTGCCATTTGTGTCAAGAAAATAAAGAAGGAGAGAGCGTGCTGGCACACATGGGCAGGAGTGACTGAGAGTGAGGCAGAGCGTCGATGGAGGCAGCAAGCTGGAAGTTAGAGGCTTACCCTGCTGAAGCAAAATTAAGAAAAGCCACAATGACAAAGGAAATTTGCTTAAAAGAAAAAAAAGTAGATTGTTATTATAGGAAAGTCGAGTGCTTTGCTCTAGCAACAAAGCAATATTGTTCACCAAAGCCTAATAGGGATCGCTTCTCTTCCCCATTCCTGCGGCTTCTCACCTGCCTTGCTATGCCCCACAACCGGTGAACCAGGGCCAGTGGAGGTGTGGGGTGCATAGGAGCTGGCTGTGGGGTAGGATTGCTGTGGGACTGAGGCAGTGAGCCTCCCTCTGTAGCTCTATGAGGACCACATCCTTCTTTTCCTGCCACCCCTCCTCTTGCATCTCTCACTCAGCCTCTTTCCTTGCTCCTCTGGTGCCCTTCTCAGTCCCTCTCTTCATCTTTCCCTTCCTCCTTCCTTATCTTCTCCTGCCTCACCCTATTTTTCCCTTTCTCTGCCCCCTCCATCTCCTCTCCCTTTTCTTCTTTCCTGTCGCTTAGCTGTGCCTCTCCTTTCCCCACTTCACTCTCCCCCTCTCTCTCCCTGGCTGCGCTGGGTTACTAATGTGCAGTAATGGTATGGCTGGAAAGTCATTTGCGCTCCCCTTCTCTTTATTTTTTTTTCCTGCAGTATTATTAAAACTGTTCCATCACTGGCTGTAATGGGAGCGTCTGTATTTTCTCCCTCTCCCGTATCCCTGACATGACATAATGCCTGCCCTCACCAAGACGCTATAACACCGAGGTAATTGAAACATAACTCACCGTAAATTACAGGCCGTTGTTCCAGGCAGGGGCCCGGCCATGCTTCCTGGAGCTCATTCCAACTGGAAGCTAAACAGCACTTGAAAAGGGATGCTTAAGCAAAACAAAGCCATTTAAAGAGCAACACAAACACGGAGAGGGAGGGGAGGACAGGACTCGGGGCTCTCCTGGAGAGGTGGGGTCTCACCTGTGTGGCAGCTGGTGGGGCTGAGCAGCCAGCAGGGGATCGTGGTGACTTCTCTGTGGTCTGTGTGCTCCCAACCAGGGAGAGATGTCCTTGTAGACATCAAATAAGCATCTCTGTTAGCAGAGAGGTTGAGGACAGAGCATGCCATGTAAATGACTTCTTAGCTATAAAGCACATCAGGTAGGCCAGAGGTGCAAAGCTTTGATGGGATTCCTGCAGAATTGATGTGCTCTAACACCCATTGCAGGTGCGGTAACCTGAGGCTCTCTCCATCCCTGTGGGATCTGAGTTCTTCTTCATTGTGATGAAGCTGCAGCCTTTGGAAGGTCCAAATCAGTGTGGGCTGCAGGATCCAAAACACTGAAGAGGACATCCCTCCCTCCCCATTCATAAGCCAAGCAACAGATGTCTGTATTCAGAATAAAATGTTTGCTGACCCTGAGACTTGAAAGACCTTGAACTCTTGAGAGTTCATGGTTTTAGATTCAAATCTGCCACTGGTCTCCAGAATAACCTCAGGTAAGTCACTTCACTTTCCTCTGTGCCTCAGTTTCCTATTCTGCAGCACAGGACAAAACACTAACTTCCTTTGTCAGGCAGCCAGTGACCTTGTGATGGGACAAGGTGGAATGGCTTTACACTCAAAGATAGTAAATTTAGATTAAATATTAGGAAGCAATTCTTTACTTTGAGGATGGTGAGGCACTGGCACAGGCTGCCCAGAGAAGTTGTGGATGCCCCATTCCTGTAAGTGTTCAAGGCCAGGTTGGCTGGAGCTTTGAGCAGCCTGATCTAGTGGAAGGTGCCCCTGCCTGTGGCACTGGGATGAAACTAGATTATCTTTAAAGTCCCCTCCAACCCAAATCCTTTTATGATTCTATGTCCCTATGATGTACCAAAAGCATATGACAGTGAGGGAGAGGTGATTATCCCACTGTTGCCAGGAGCATGAACTGCTAGGAAACACCATTTTGCAGTCAGAAGACAGCCCCAAAAATCAGGACCCCTATGTTTTGGGTTTGATTCTTGCTTTGGCTGGTTCTGCACCCATCAGCAAGTTTCTCTGGCAGCCCCTGACTCAGCTACCCCCTACCCTGTAGTATCACCCAGAGACCTAGCTGGTTTTGGGTTTGAATTCTGGGAAATTTTGAACAAAACACACAAAGCCCAGAATATGCAGTGATTTTTCTGTAGTAATGGAAGTATTTGGAAACTTTTAAAAGGTCAAGATTAGACAGAGCAGCCTATCTCTCACAGGCACAAACTGGGGTCTGCCCAGGGCCTTTCCATCTATTGTCAGTGGACATCATGGCCCAAATTTGTGCCTTGGTGTCATGTGGCTGGTGTCATAGGAATAACAGGGTCTTGTGAAAAACAGCCCTCAGTGCACTACTTCACAACATACAAAGGATTTTATTTTAGGGAATGAGATTTACTATTTGTCCAGGATGAAATGGCAAAAACTCAGGGAACTATGACCCTGTGACTGCTCTGGTTTTCCCTGGAGACCTTCACAGTCAAAACTATTACAGTCAGCAACCTACCAATTGCTTCCACTGCCCTGGAAGAGCCCGTTTAAGGGCAGTCAGGGAGGGGTGCTCCTGGTGCAATGCCATGTGGTAGGGAGGTCCACCATGTCTGTGTGCTCTCGTGATTCCCAGGCCTGCAAGGGATAGCTGCAGAGCCACAGGGGACACAGCTGCAGAAATAAAACCCTAGTAGAGGCTTCTTTGCAGCGTTAAATGATGCGTGTCTGAGACAGTTCTGGTATGAGAGAGAGAACTTGCTCCTGAGGTCACAGGGCTGCTTCATGGCTGCCCCTTGCCCCTGCCCAGTAGTGTCTGCACTTCTGCGCTTCACACCTCTAAGGGAGCAGGAGAAGTCAAGTAGGAGTGCAGGGCAAGGAAGGGTTGTGTTGAGAGTCCTGCAAGAGCCCACATCCCCTGTTTACTCCCATGCCATGGTTACACCCCTGAAGCAAGTTGATGTTGCACCCAGTGCCATCTTCTGTGGCAGCTGCAGCAGCCGTGGTGTGGAGGTGCCATAGGTGTGTGGTCTCCCAGCCTTGCTTTTCCTGGTGCCTGGTTGGAGTTGATTGCTTTCCTTGAGGCCTGCCACATGCCCCTTGAAAGTGTTTCCATCAACCCTCTTACCGTAGCTAAGGTTTCAGCAATCTCACCCCTCCTCTCTTTGACATTATTGGTTTATCTTTGTCCACTGGCAAAGTTCCCAAGCAATTCAACAATAACAGTTGTTTCTCTGTGGCTGAAAAAGTCATCTCTAGGACTGGCTGTTATTGATCATCTTACAGGAACCGGACATTTTCTTTTCCTTTCCCATTTTTTAAAATACATATTTTGAGTTTCAGTCAATTTTAGTGCTCATGAAAGTGAAAGACTGATGGTGTTGACTAGAGCTAAACTTAGCTCTTCATGCCTTCCCCTATGCACACATCTCTACTAATGCACCACATTACTCACTTGCATTAACTTCTAGCCCTCCCAGCCTGGGGCTTCCCTCATCATCTTGCCAGTGGCCCCTCCTGCCCTGCAGCCTGCCTGTCTCCTCCAGCTCAGGCTTCCCACACCTCATTACTCTCCTGTGCAGTGTTGATTTGCCAGCTCCTGCTTAGGTGGAGATATGAGGCTGGACTGGTCTCTGTGCTCCAGCTGATGATGGTGGGAAATACTGTCAGACTTACCAGAGTATGGTGAAAGCAGGGGCATTTCACTGCCCAGAGTGACAGCACATCAGCTGGTCCTCCTCTGAAGCAGTCACTCAGACTTTTCCAGCCTCTTTTCCCTGCAGCCCTGGGGCTCTGTGGGGACACACAGAAGAGCACACCCTAGCATCCTGCTTTTCTTTCAGGCTGAGCCTGGATACACCCAACAGAACAGGAATGGAACAACGAGGCAAGGTAGGACAGGTAAGGGGATATGTTTTTCCCACAGCACTCTTCTTCCAGTACCTCCAGAATTTATAATACCAAAATCAGACTAAGCCTTTACTCATCTCATGATGCTGTTTCCTGCTTTCTCAGCTTTTGCAGTTCTACTGTTCTTTGAGGGAAGCCAGTGCAAGCATACTGTGTCTGGGATGCCTCCTTTCCTTTTGCCCCATCATGGGGATAAATGGCCCATCAAACCTCTGGAAATCAGGTGCTCACTCCCTCCAGAGAAGTACTAGATTGTAACTAGCTTTTCAAATCACCATTTCTAAATGAAATACCAAAAAGACATAACATGTAATTTCATTTTCAGGCTATTGTTTGTTTTTTAAAAAGGAGAAAAGGTTAAAAAGTAGATTTATACTTTAGTGTGTTTGGAGTGAGGAAAAAGAAAGGCATGAGAGGCTGAATCAAAAATTGAGATTTTGATTTTGAAGTATTGATTCAAAATAGAGAGGAGGAATTAATTTCAAATCAATTCAGAATTTCAGGTGAGAACATAACCATTATTCCCTTGTCTTCTTTCTCCTTTCCTCTCCCCTCCTGCTGTAGTCTATCAGGTAAATTAGGTAAGAAAAAATAACAGCAAGCAAGGACACACATCAGTGATGCCGGAGTTTTCATTAAAATGTTTTAAGTTGGGACAATGGCTCTATTAATCTTCCACCCTCTGTGGAAACACATAGCACACAAAGCTCTGCTGTAGTGAGCCTGAGAACAAAATGGCTGTTGTCTCAGCACACCAGTGAGATCCTACATTTTTAGTGCACAAAACCTCTCCCTTTGGTATCTTCACAAACACTGGATGTGTGCAGTAGCACCAGTACCACCTTGCCCCCTCTCTGCTGTGCAGGGAGTTTTGCCACCTGCATCCCACCTGATGGCTCAGTAGGGACTGAGCTCCTGGTTATAGACTCCCACAGGGCTCCTGTCCCCCAGAAGCTCTGCCCCAGGATTCTGAAGCCAAGACACCATGCATTTAATTGTTTTGCCATTCTGAACTTCAGCCTGGATCCCGTCTGTCCTGGATCCCTGAGGACAGCTCTGAACTGCTCGGTAAATTGGAAGTGGCTAAAGCCATGGAAGGCAGCTGTAGAGGTAGAGGGGGCATTGTTGGGTTCAATTTGCAGAGAGTGTTGGAAATCCTTGCTTAGTTTAACAGTCATTCACTATTAGGGTGAGGTGCTTGCCTGGGTACTTGTGGGAGATTTCTGAGATGTCCCAAGGGACTGTGGAAGTGATGGCAATTATCTTCATCTGTACTGTGTTTTATTAAATAATGGTGAGAACCATGAGAGCTGGAAACAAGGAGAGGAGGTAAAGCAGAGTGCGAGGACATGGGAAAAAGGTGCATGTTAGAAAATAAAGGGGTAAGGAGCATGCGCACATGGTCAGGTATACATTAGAGTGAATGATTAAAAGGAATGGAGAGGGAAGAATAATGAGCATGCTGGCTTAGCCTGTGACAGAGGGTAATGATCAGGGAGGCTGGAGTTAAAATGAAAAAGAAGGTGGAGTATCAGTGGGATGGGGCTCACTCATGTCCCTTTTCTGACACAGACAGTGAGGAAAAAGGCACCATGGAAAAGTGTGTGTGTGTGCATGTGGTGCATGTTTGTGTAACACAAGGCAGGAGGAGAGAAGGGGGTGTGTGATGCCAAGCCCATGGTAATGGACTCTGCCAGGGGGAGGGAAGGGGTTGGAGCCGACAGAATGCGCGTGTGCTGGTGAGGCATTTCCCAGCCCTGGAGTCCAGAAAGGCAGCTGCGTTCAGGTTTATGCTGATGACACATCTTTCCACTTGGGCAAATGGACGGATTCCCTCTCTAAATCACTCCAACGTGATTTTAATAGCAGGCAGAGGTGGCTTTTGGATAATAAATGGGTACTAAACCCTAAAGAGACACAGGCTGTGTCATACAGAACAGATGGTAAATTAAAAAGAATGGAAGCCCGTGGCTTCGCTTAGCTGTGCTCCAAGCTGGGGAACTCTCACTCTTGTTATACCAAGTATTTAGTATTTATACTGCAAGGTTGCTTCTTTGCCTACCCTGTCTTGGAAGATTGCAATTATGTATAATAACAGTGAGATCACACTGATTAGAGAGGTGGCAGGAATGACAAGGCTGGGTGATGGTGATGATAATCATCATTCTTATTAGCGATCATCAATAATTAATAATTGCATTGTTTATCCTTCATCAGTGGCAGAAAAGACACCCAGACATGCTAAAAGGTTTAAAAATCAGCTTGCTTTGTTTTGTTTACTGACAGAGAAAGTCTTCCTTTGCATTTGCTTTTTACTTGGCCTTGCCAGGGCCATAGGTCCCTGTTCACTTTCCAGAGGGTATTTCAGCCAGTGCTCAGTGCCCTTTGGCTTCAGCAGGATGAAATCATGTGTTAAGGGCTAAGCACATACTTAAACACGATGCAGAGCAGTGACTGAAGGGAGCTTTCCTTTGGAGTGGTGGGAGCAGCGGGGCCAGAAAATGCATTAATAGGCAGCGACGGACCAGAAGTGAAGCTGCAGGAGGAGCCCTCTGTAGGAATGCCACAGGGTGTGACACGGTCCTTTGAAGCTGCTCCGGTGATTAAGATCCAGCTGTTACTGCCAGCCTTCCCCTGCCTCCTCCCTGCTCGAAGGGCAAGGCTGCCCCTCAGGAGTACCAAGCTGAGGTGCTGCAGGAGGGTTGGCAGAGACCTCTGCAGATGGGAGATGCATCCTGGTGGCAGCCAGCCCCTTTGGAGAGGGACGGCACAGGAGATACTTGGCATACTCTAGCTTTGACAGTAGTACTGCAGAGAATGTACTGTGATCCTCACAGTGTCAGTGAGAATGAGTGCCTATTCATGAGTCAGATGTGTGCCATGGTACTTCTTGGGCTATTTCACACTGGGATAACTGGGATGGTGTGGTAAGATCTGGTAAGGGACCCCAGCAGGAAAACATGGCAGTGCATGAGCACAGGAAATCTTTGCTTTAAACACAAAGGCAGCCAGTTAAAGCAATGCTGTTATTGCTTCTCTGTCTGATATACACAAGGGGGAGCAAATCCTAAAAGCAACTGAAGCCATAAAGGCAATCACTTACCAAGGCCATAAGATATTGATCTTCCCCCATCTGAACTCTGTCAGGCCGGCACACTGGAAGATGTTTGTTCCTTTTAAACAGGTATATGATGGGGAAAGAGTGAAGGCAGCACTATTAACCCAGAATGTTGCTTGGGAGATCTAAGAAAAAAAATCCTTCATCTTCTGGGGCCTCAGTTCTGTTACAACCTTACTGGAAAGAAGCTTTAAAGAGATGTACTCCTGGCTCTGCTGAGCTCTTAGAGGGGAATGAAAAGGAAGAAGATGAGTGCATTTATGTTTTGATTGCAGTTCCACATAAAAGGCATATTAGGCCCCAACTTTACTATTGTGAAGGTTCCTAATCCCCACTAATTTACGGCAGTAGTCTCAAATTTGCAGATAAATCCTCCCATACAGTAAACTATCAGAGAAACCTTTAACTAGTAAGAGGAAGAACTATAAAAAAACCCAAAAAACTTATGCTGAATATCTTTTTAAAAAGAATTATTTTTAATTCTCATCCCCCTCATCTATGCACTTCATTTTAACTTTGATGACTGTACATTATGTATATGTTTGTAAAATAAAATAATCCTCATAGAGAAAAAAAAATCCTTTAATAATTTGAGAGGAAAAACTCCCAGCACCTGAAGAAATCTCTGAAGCTTAAAACAAGTTATTTTCTATCAGTAATCATGAAGACTATAGCCACTGGTAGTGGCCAGCTAAGAAGTGTACGGAGCTCCATGCAAATGTGGAGAGCAGATGTTCCCTTCCCCCATAAGCTCATCATCCAAACAGAGAAGGCATTCAGAGTGTGAAATGGATCAGTCACACACACTACACTGAAGTGGGAGATCCAGGCACACTTGCAGGAAACCGAACATCCGACTAACCTCTAATGGAATAGTACAGTCTTGTAGAATGATTGATGAAATTGTAATATAATTATATGTTTGTTTATAATGTCACTACAACTACCATGATAAAAAGACCAGGCTTTTAAACAGTAAAACACCCCCAAAAGCTATTAGAGCTCTATTGAGTGGAAAAGAAAATATGGCAACAAACAGAAAAAACCCCAACCAAGCAAAAACACCTAACTAAAACCCCAACCAAGATAAACACCTTGAAAGTAAGAACACTGGGTGGGGGGTTTGAGCTATACTGTGAGGAGATTGACAGAAGCTCACCTATACAAAATTAGTTTGATTTGCTGGTGTTTGATGTAATAATGTTCTGCAATTTAGATTTACTAGTTTTCATGAACACAGTAAAAGCAAAATGATACTTTCACACCAAGAAACCATTCCAACAGATTTACTACTGGTAGGAAACAAGAGGTTCAGCAGTAAAAACAGATTCACTGAACAGATGAGAGGACTCCAAAGAAAAGAGAAGGCAGAAATATAAGAAAGTGGAATAAAGACCAAAACTAAAAAAGGAAAAAAAGTTATAGTTTTCAACTTAAATTTTCCACAACTTCTGACTAAATTGGTAAGGTGTGTGGTTATAGTGAAGTAGCCAGCAGCTAGAGCAGGGCAGAATAATACATGTGCCTCAGTGCACATTGAAGCACCTCACCATGGCTTTCAATCCTATTTGTGTACCTCTAAAAATGGCCTAGTAGTGGTATAGATCCCTTTATCATCAACTTACTTTCAGAGATATTAAAGTGACTTTTCTTTACCTTTTGTGTTTCCCTTTGACATAGCCCATAAGCCATTAGCAGAGCTGAGGTAGTTGAAAGCCACTGCATTAGATAACTGTGCTTGAATAGAACATTTCGAGGCTGGTTCTGCAAAGGAGTGACAAGTTCCAGCTTTAGCTGTGCACACACTGCCCATGAGGTGACATCCCAGGATCTGTGTGCACAGACAGACTGCTGTGCTGGGAGAGAGAGATGTTAGTCAAAGCTGGGGAACATGTCACAGGCAGCCAAAGAGGTTAAAGAGGCATGCCTTTAATGATTAAAAGTATTTTTGTGTTGTAACAGCACTTGAGCTTTTCTGAACTTTCCGAATATGTTTTTATCCTGAGGCTGTTAAAAATATATCTGTCCTTTTAGGATTATGACAGAGGTGTACAGATAACTCTCTGAAGAAATTTTTTTTTTTTCAAATCTTCAACATTCAGTGTAATTTCAAATTTCAGAAAATAAGTGTGGAAAACAGCCTGATGACAGTTTTGTGACATCCACATCTCTACCTCCATGTGCCTTTTATCCAACAGGAAAATAAAACATTCAGTTAAGGAAAACTGAAAAAAAATGTGATCGCCATTTTCCCCCCATCCATTTCTCAACCACCTACATTTATGTTTTGTGTACTACCTGGAATCTTGCCACCTTCTGCTCACTTCACAGAGGTCTTAATCCCAGACTGCTTTCTCGTCCCTTGCTGTATGTGTGACCCTGTCAGACAGGATGGCAGGGAGGGGGGATGGGAGTGCTGGTGGCATGGGACATAAGAAGGAAAAGGTAATTGCGTGAAGCTGCAGGAGGATATGGCTGGGGGTTCTTCAAAGGGACAAGTGCTCAGCACAGCACTCACTGCCCTGTGCCATGAATCCACTTAAGTTCTTAGATGGCCCCACTGTGTTGGGTTGGAGAGGAGGTAGTGGTCCTGCACTGCAAAAAGATCTTTTGACGCTGCTTTGTGGAAAACATGAGGCAGAAGTCAGTTGAATGAGGTTTGGATGTTGTATGTGAAACTTCATCTCACAAGCTCCATCTCTTCTCCTGCCTGTTTCCTGTAGAGCATTGAACCTTGAGCAGCAGCCTTATTTAAATAAGTGACCATTAGATTAAAGCCAGCCTTGATTGGTGACAAAGGCATTTTCACATCAGCTACAGCAAGTTCAAGGCAACTGCTGTTCACATTAAAGCAAACAGAGCTTTGCAGTGCTGTTCATGAGCACAGAAAGCACACTGCCATCTGTGCTTAATTACATTTGTATGGGGTCTTGCTCTTCAAGTCATTTTGCAGAGTCCAGTACTATTGATTTCATAAAAGTTACATAAATCTGACTGCCATTGGTGTTATTAAATTTCACTAGCTGTTTCAATGAGGAACCTTGAGATTCTCTCTCTTCCTGGGTGCTGATGCTGGAATTTAGTTCTGTGGGTTTTTTTTGAGATACACCTCAGCAAGCCATTTTTAGGCTTGAGTTAGAGTGAAAGGCAATTAAGAAAGAACAAACATAGATTCTATCAGCATATGCAGAAGAAAGAACCTAATCTCAGCCAAAATAAACTGGAATTTTGCCATCTGAGAGACAGAAGAGGTGCCCTAGCTTTTCTGAATTGTATTGGATGTCTCAGCTGTATTGATCTGGACAGATGCTTGCCCTATACATGGAGCAGAAATCTAGTGGATTTCTGTAGTAGTGTCAGCTCTGATACGGAATTGTTGCAGATGTGGTGATGTGTGCAGGTTGGTCCACATCTGCACAGGCAGTGGATGGGATCTACAGCATTTGCACCTGCCAGTGTTTCTTCTGCCAGCATGCCTGGTCATTGGCTGCCCTGGTGGGTTAGTGATGTGGTTCTGAAGATGAGAACAGGAGAATGTGTAGTAGTAGTATTTTGCTTCTTTTTGGCTGGTTTGTGAAGACTGCAAACCTGGCTGTCTTAAAATACTCAGTGATCCTTTGGTCACACCAGATCTATTCAGCAGTTGTGACCTAGATGTTGGACTCCTGTGCCACCAACATTGTGCCATTCCATGGTCATGTGCTGGTGTTTGTTCTTGCACACGCAGTGGCCATGTACTGACTCATAGCAAGATAAATACTGGGGGCCTTTTTCAATCTACTTCTGCTTTGAGTGTTTTGTCACTAATCCTGAATTGCCTTCTGAAGCTTTTCCTTACAGTCTTGTCAGTTAAAAACCTCCAATTTTTTTCATATGTGTCTGTTGCAGGCAAAACAGTCTCAGTTCAGGGAATTTTAGTGAATTTATTTCCAATTAACATAAACTTTTACTTACTGATCTGGCTGATGGAAAACAAAGAAGACTAAGATAATTAAACACCAAGGGAAGCTTCTTTCTTTCCTGTTCCCCAGGCTCAGCTTCAGCCCATCATCTCTCTCCCACCATTTTCAATGTGTTTTACACCCAGTCCCCTCCAGTACCATTGGTGAGGAGATGGACAATATAGGGAGGCCCTTTTCTTCCTGCTGCCTCTGGCTTTTGTTCTGGTTTTCCCTTGTTCTTTCCTCTTACTAATACTCTTCTCCATCCTGGGTCAGCCATGGGCCATTCTCCCTTCAGGAGTGTCCCTGCTCCAGTGTGGGTCCCTCACAGGCACAGTGCCCTCCCAAGGTTACCCCAGCAAGGAGCTCTTCTCTTCAAAAGCTGTTCCAAGCCCCGTCCTGTTCCTGCATCTGCTGCCGTATCCTTTCCTGTGTCTCCTTTTGTGCATCCTCACATCCCCTCCTCTTTCTCCATTTCTCAATTCTCTCTTGTGTCCCCACGTGTCCCCTCCAGAGTCACCTGCCTCAGCAGTGCTGCCCTCCCTTAGCAGTACAGAATAGAGTAACCTTTGAAAGTAGCTTTTGTAGTTAGTGCAGCAAGGCTGGGATCCCTCTGAATGGCCATGGCCTTGGGGTCCCACCCATTATGGAGAGAGATGGGACAAGCTGGGACCAGTACAAGACAGACCCTGAACCCGCCTGCACCAAGCAGCCTGTGTCCCCTCCACTGCTGCCAAAGCCAAAGAGACTCCCCTTTTACAGGAGTGACAGAAGAACCCCCTGTGCTCAGGGGCAGCCAGGGCTTTGGGAGGAGAAAGCATCTCCCAGACTGTGTGAGGCTTAGGGTACACTCCCGACAGTATCCATTGACTGGACTGTGGGGTGCCATGTCTCTGGCATCAGAGGGGTCACTGCTGGTTTCTGCACAGGGTTACCAGTGAGAGGGAGAAATCACTGTCAGATTTCTGATGGGCATGATCCCACCCTCCCCAAAGCACCTTTTCTTCCTCCATGTGCATCCTGGCCTTCCTGTATATGGGGGTATTCAGAAAGAGGGTTCAAAGGGAATTTCCACCTTGTAAAATGTCTCATCCATTTACTTCTCCAAAAGAAGCTAAAGCTGCTGAGATTTCAGTACTGAAGTGGAAAGATTGTTGGATAGGAAGTCAGCACAAGCTCAGGTATGCTCACAGCTCTGCCACTGGTGAACTGGATCCAGCACTTCAAAATGCTTTTAATTTTTTACTTATGGACCCCAGACTGTGCCTGTTATGGTGTATTTAGTCTGGAAGCCGTACAGAACACAGCCTGCCTCTCACCATGTGTGTGAGACACGGAGCACAACAGGAACCTGGTCCCTGCTGAAGCCTTGAGGCTTGACAGTAACACAAATAATAAATAATAATACTGTTAGTGAAAGGACATACATATTTATATGAAAATGTACCAATGCAAAGCACCTTTGATTGACAGCAGTGCTCAGCACACTCACAGTAGCAGGATTACATTATATCTGTAGCCATGGCTTAATACACAAAATGCAACCCATAAATTAAACTGGTGATGATCTCTGCCTATGGCAACCAGCATCCTCACTCTTGGCTATCCCAGGGCATCACACCAACAGCTTCTCATGAACACAAAGCCCCAGAGCCATCTGGTCAAAGGGAAGGGAAGGTAGAAAGAGAGTTAGGACAGGAGCTTTTCTCTCCTATGATTGTGATCTCACAATGCAACATTTAGGATGCCTCCCTTCTTACGTTGCCTATGTATATATGACAGCCCAGTAAGAAGTAGCCCTTACTCTCCCCTCCTTTCTACCCCTCTCCTTGCCTTCTGTCCTCCTGTCCTCAGTCTGTGCAGCTATCAGGCAGAGACCCAGACTCACAGGAAATGCAACATGGGCTATTTTCCCCTGGGAACTGGCCTTGTGCGTGAACCTGTACCTTACCCTTTTAAACCCTCTTGCTCTAGCTGGGTATGCATGGGCTGAGGGCCAGGGACCTGGACACTGGGCAGAGGAAACTCTCAGGAGCACACACTGCACTGACACATCTTCCATGCTGGTGGTAGCATCACCCTGAGTCATCAGCATGGAGAGTGCCTGGAGCAGCTCTGCAGAAACACCGCCTTCAGACGCTGTAGAGGAAGTATTTTAACTCACCCACAGAACTGTAAATGTGACCACACATCTCTTGATGGCAGCAGCAGAACTGTTATCACCCTTGATAAACAGACAGGGTGTCACTTGTTTTTTCCCTTATTTCTCCCTCATAGGAATCTTCTGTGTAGCATGGGGATATGCCAGGTGAATCTGTGGCTTTTCCTCTCTCCAGGAGGTGTGTGTACATGGTGGAGGAGGCAGTGTGGCTGTGCACAGACATCTCCGTGGCTCCTGTTGACTTGTAAAGGAGATTCACATAGGCAGAGGAGTGATCTGGTCCCAGATGCTTGAGAGAAAATGGCAAAGTAATTCTCCACTGCTGCTTCTATGTACTTCAAAAAGACATTAGAAAAAAGAAAGACGCAAAACTGAAAGGTGCTGAATAATTTGGGGAAATGGGGTCATGCCCACCCACCCATTTGTAGAGCTTAGAGATCTGTATAAAGATGCAAATGAATACATCTGTTGTGTCATTAAATGCAACTGCAGCAACCTAGATGAAAGGGAATGTGAGGGAGGGAGAAGATGAAGAAGTGCTGACTGGTAATAGTGCCACAAAGTTGTCTTCTATGATGGGGATCTGCCAAGTGCAAAGCTCCAGGTTAATACCATGGGTCCCAGTTCAGCACCCATTTTTCCCCCTCTCTCTTTCTCTGCTGCTTCTCATAGTCTCCTGACCTGGCATCAACCACAGTCCCTTGTGCTCTTCATATGAAGGCAGTGGGAGCTGATGGATGTGGAGCCAGCCCTCTTTAAGCTCTCTGTGGAGTCTGGCTTCCTCAGCTGGTGTTTTGTGGGAAGAGGAGAAGACAGGACAGAGACACCTGCACCTCTAATAGACAGCAGCCCTCTGCTGCTGGAAGCACCTCTGCCTCTGGGAAAGGACAGGGAAGGAGGTCAAGTGACAAGGTGTGTGCACAGGCTGCCGTGAGTAATTGAATGTGGGAGTGATCCTGACAGTGTCTCTGGCCTCAGTCACTGCCTGGGCATGAGTCAGCTGTGATGCTGGCATCTGAGAAGACACTTTAGAAATGTCACAGCCAGAAGGACCTGTTAGTGTGACACCCAGCTTCAGGTTGGTGCTGGCACCCAGACACGCTAGCTCAGCAAGGGGAGAGAGAAGAAACTTTCCCCGTTCCCTCAGTAGAACAGAGAGGATCCCCTGGCCACCCCTTTCCCCTCCTCACCACCCTCACCACTCACCCCTGACAGAAAGTAGGGCTCTTCCCACCTCCAGGTGCTACACACTCCCTGTACATACACCATCCTGCTGGTATTCCCTGGCTGACAGTTGGGGAAATGACTGCTCTCTACTGGAACCCCACTCCCGCTCCTGCAGGTTGCTAGACTTTTCTGTGGCAAGGCTTTGTACAGCCCTGTCATTAGAATTCCTCTTCTCCCTTTTCTCCTTCTGAGGACTTCCACAAGGCTGCTGCAGTGGGCACAAACTCAGAGGCCCTTTCTCCTGTCTTGCTGGGGCTGGCCCCCTTGTCACAAAGTTCAGATCTGGTATTTGATTTCTCCCCACTACTATGCTTGCTATCAGATTTCCTCATCTTGGCCCTGCTTGTCTATATGTGGTTTTTTTTGAACTTCAATCTTCTAATTCATGCGGGTTGTTTCCATTTTTCCTTTTATTTTTTTCCCCCTCTGAACTCAGTACATAAACATTCTGAATTCCACACTGTCTCTCTTATTGCTTAGTCTTACTGAGTTTTTCTCCTTGGTCACCTTCTGGAGTGTGCCATGGTGGCCTCTGAGGCCTCTGATAAACTTTTCTGGAGGAGCTCCCAATTCTCACACATGCAAAATTGAGTGTTTATATAAATATATACATATACATTATATGCTCTCTCCTAACACATTTTATTTTTGACACTTGAGAAGTTTGCCTTTTCAAAGGGCCAAGTATATAAATATATATATTATTTCTTGACAGGATACTCCCTGTGCTCATATTCAGTGTAATCAAATCATGATCACTGGTCCCTGTAGCTGCTTCCAGGGACTGACAGCTCCTGCTGCAACAGGTTTGAATGAGTATTCAGTGAGTAAAACCTTTTATTAACTCTCTCATCCAGATGATCAGTTGGACAGGAATGTGTGAGCCCTCTTGTGGGTGTGTACGTGTGTCCAGGTGCAGAGACGCTCACAAATGCAAAAGCAATGTTTTTTCATAACATTTTTGTACCTGTTCATGCTGTCGGTATTTATCCAAAGGCTTATGCAGGTGCTGCATAAGCTTTTCCCAGTGACATTTCTCCACAGTTATTAACCAGTCATACACTAATCACCCTGTTAAACACGGATCATTGAATAGCTCCACATGCCAATTTGCAGTCCAGGAGCTTATCATTCTTCTAAGTTATTTATAATTGTCCTCAGCATTTCTCTCTCTTTATTTATGGTTCCCAGGCTGCATCCTATCAGTGCATATCAGAGTAATGTGCTCTTGAATACATTCAAGTCTGATATTTTTTAATACTGATTTCCACATCTGTCTGTCCAGTCTGCACCCCTCACTGACTTGAGACCTTTTAGAGGCAACAAACCGCTTAGACCAGCATTTCCTCCTTCTTCACCCTACCTAATTAAAACAACAGTAGACCTCAACCTGAATGAAATGTTTTCACAGTAAAAAATAATCATCTCTATATTTCATAAGCATTGATGTTGTTTCTGTTGACAGCATTAAAACCTCTAGAAAATTTTGAAATTGGAATCTTTCCATAATAACTGTATTTTTAATTTCCATATGCTACGGAGATGGACTGAATCATTATTAAATCATTAATTTAGTGGTGTCTGAAAGACCCCAGTAGTCTGCCTCTGAAAAGTTTTACTAGTAAACACAAGGATCAGTCTCTGCCCTGGAGAACTGAGTAACTAAAAAAATGAAGTGCTGTCTTTAATGCAGAGCATCACCCCTATGACTTCACTCCGGTTTTCCTCAAATGTTTGTAATTCACACTGTTTAAAATTCCAAGTAATGTGACTAATCCCTGCAGGCTTCAGCAGTGACAATAACAGGAAATTTGTTCTCATCAATGGGAATTTCCATTTCCAGCTTGCCTGTTTCCCTGATGTCTAGGACCGCTGTATAAATAATAGGAAAATCTCTTTTCTTCACGACTTCAGCGCAGCAGCTCAATTTGTTTGTAGCATGCTGAGCTGGAGTTCATATTGCATTTGCCTTCTTAGCACCTTCCCTCCATGACATCAGTCAAGCGGTCGCCTGGCTGCTCCAGCTTGTTTCTGACAGAACGGAGTGGCTTGGAAATGGAGGCCATTCTGCTTGTACATGGCTGCCTATATATATAAAAGACTGAAGACAGCATTATGAAAACTCCAGCAACTCGACTACACGCTGCAGCCACTTATTTTGCACTGACACCAGAACATTCTTTTTTCCTACTCACCAGCTGGTGAGAAGTGTCAAGTGACAATGCCAGCAGATCGCAGGAGGAGTCTCTGCCTTCAAGCACCAGGCTTCATTAGCATGAGGACAACTGCACAAACCCTGCTGCTGCTGGTCCTTGAAGGAGCTTATGCCCCAGAGTACCCCTGTTCCTTGGTTCATTCCTCAGTACCTGGCAGGGATTGGGAGAAAGGGTTCACATAAACCTCTGAGCAATCAGCGGTTTCTCAGGACTGCAAGAGGATCTGCTGAATCAGATAACACCTGGGAGCACCTTCCCCAGCAGTAACACTTTATGTGCTGAGGAGCAGCACAGACTGGCTAGCACTCCTCTTCCTCCTCCCTTACACTCACAGCCAGTGTGCTGCTCTGGCTGTTTGTCATCTCTCATATTGACACAGTGCTGAGACAAAACAGCAGCATGGGAACTGCATGGTCTAGTCAGCTAAGAAAGTTGAGATTCTCTTTATAACAGACCAACATAAAATGAGATTTGATGACCACGAGATAAAAAAGAAAAAGAGATTTCTGTTTGTAATTCTGGACTGGTTGTGTGTGATTATCAGAGACCAATTCAATAAAGTCTCAATTTAAAAAAAAGTGCTTGGAAAATGGAATTTTTCTAATAGCGTCTCTAAGTTGCTTTTTGTTTATTATCTCACAAAAGATGTAAATACAGGCAGCTTCCAGCTGAGGTACTCGGAAGTAGCAACCTCAACTTTGTAAAAAAATGTCTGCTGTAGAGCAAAATGATGACATAAAGCATTTCTCCAGGGCTGCCTGGCACTAATGACTTTAATACAGTGAGTTGAACAAACTTATGTGGCAGCAGTGACTGTGAAGGAGGACTTTTAACTTGCCTACAATAACTACCTTGCTAGGAGCTGAGTGTTTCAGTCAGAGTGATGAATAGGGAATAGGAGCCAGGGCTAGGCCAGCACATGGAGACAGTGAAGAAAGTGGATCTGGATGGGGCTGGGTGCAGGGCAGAGCACCCTGAGAGAGCACCAGAGAACATCTCTGGCAGCAGACAGGGATGTGGTGAAGTGTGCATTTAACTCCTAAAACTTGCAGCAGAAAGCTTGGCCACGTGAGGAAGAATTTGCCAAATCGGGACTAGAAATGCAGAAGCAATAACATAAAGGTGCATGAATGAGTGCTCACACGGGCAGTGGCTGCGGGGTGCTGGCAAAGGGCCCATGAGGCTGTAGCAGATTCATGGCATCTAGGAATGTAAGTATGAAACAATGATGACAGTGTGGATTCTGACATGATTTATACCACAGCTCTTCTTGAGCACTAGCAGACAGTGACATCAGAAGCAGCAGAGTTACAGTAAGCAGTACTTACAGAGCTGAAGGAGGGCTGAATGCACAAACCCTCCTGCTTTGTGACTCTTCATCTGTCCCAGGCTGATGCACCTGTAGGCCTCCTGCTGCAATCAGTCTCAGTACTGTTGACAAGACTGAGCGGTACTTCCAATTATATTTATAGGCCTATTAGTAAAACTGGTGATCTATTCACAGACAAGCCATGAGCACAAGAAGAGTCAAACGCAGCCAATTACTTACTGCAAGAAGTAAACTGTTCCATCAGCAAAATTTCGTATTTCTGTTGTTCTCTGCTTTCTCTTAGATCGTTAATAAACATATTGAACATCCCTGGTCCCGATGCTGATCCCTGGAGCATCTTGCTATTAACCTCCTTTCACGGAGAGAATTGGGCGCTTATTCCTCTCCATTGTTTCTTGCCTCTTATCTAGGTTTTAATCCATGTCAGGACTTTGCCTCCCACCCTGCAGGCAACAAATTTCTTTAATAGCCTCTTGTGAAAGACTTTATCAAAAGGCTTTTGAAAAGTTTAAATAAATTATATCCCCCCACCACCCCTTCTCCTCAGTCCAGTATTTCATTAACTCTTCCCCAGAATCCTAATAGGCTGGAGGAGTACAAGTCACACTTAGAGAAACTGGCAGGCAGGTTTATCTCTATTGCATTAGACTCATCTAGAAGCTTTCTAACTCTAACGATTTTTTTCAGTGTTTTCTCCTTGTTCTGAGGTAAGGCGCCCTGTTTTATAATTGGATCATCTTTAGCTTCTTTGTAAAACACAGTTTCAATAATCACCCTCCATCCCAGCCCCTCAATCCCACAGGTGTTTGTACAAAATGCTACTTGAATAAACCACTGCCTGCTTTGCTTAAGGGCTCAGCAACTCTGAACTCCCCCTTTTTGGGCATTCAAATAAGCTAACCATCCACTTGGAAGTGTGCAATTTTATCTGCTGTGAAATCTTTCATGCCTCTGACCCTTTTCAGCCTGGGAGAAACATCTAAAAGTTATTCTCTCTACTCACCCTTCTCCTCACTTCCCCAGGTGAAAAAGTCCAGAGGAGAAAAATACTTTTTTTCCCATGGTACTCATCCCACTTTACCCACGGTTCATCTTTATGGTTAGCCAGGCTGTCCTAAAGATAATATTGATAGCCCTTATGCACTTGCCTGTCTTTGCAAGGCAGCAACTTTAAACTTTTCAAACCTTGTTTGAAAGAACTGATGGGCAGAGCTCTGCTAGTGCTGTAGAGCAGACACCTATAAAGGGATTTCCACCAGTGTGAGAGAAGAGGTTGACATCCCCAAAGTACCTTCTTCTATGGTGAGGGGAGGACTTAATTTCCTCCCACAAAGACAGCTCTCCTGCTGTAATGAGATGCCTTTAGTTCCACAGTGCAAGCATTTCACCCAGCTCTCAGGCAGAACAACACATGGCCAAGCTGGGTCTGTCACGAGAGAGGAAAATCAGGCCTGCAAAATGTCCATGTGGTGTCACAGACACGAAGGTCTCTGTGCTGACCCTGGCAGCTGCTGCACACCTGCCCAGCGGCAGTTTAGCATACTGCTCTGTAGTGTTAGGCCCAAAGGTTGCCTCATGCAATGCATGGCATGCACAGCTCTGCACAATATTCAGGGACTGAGTTAAAGCCTGGAAGTTACAGCAGCCCCTCAGGCTCAGGAAAGAAGAAGATTTGAAAAGGTAGCTGAGCATGCTGAGTCTGCCTGTGTCTCACCAAACCAGGGCCCCCCTGTCCTTCCTTGAGTCTTCTACTGATCTGGCAATGGGGGACATTGACTCACGTTTCTTATCCTCGTTCATCTCTTTCCATGCAAGTTTATCTCTAAAAAGCTTAATCCACAACACTGAAATGTGATGCGGTCTAAAAAAAATTGACTCTTTTGGAAAGTAGGCAATGTTCGTCCTCCTCTTGGGTTACACATGGTTCTCAAGCCACTGCCCCTACTGTGTAATTTTCAGGTCTTTTGTAGGCTGAAACCAATAGCCTAAGGAAAAGCTGGAGTCAGAGTGGAGATCAGGGAGGTTTGTGAGAGGTTTCTTCATGTCCCCACACTTATGGAGCTGCAGCACTGTCAGTCTGAGGAGGCTGATTTACCTGAATGGCTGATGAAACTTTGTATGTACTCTGAATGGCAGCTGGTGACTCACCATACTTATATCCTGGAAGTTGCTATGAAGGCTGCCTCTGCAGGACGACTCCTGTGCTGTGGGAGGAGCTGCTCCTTGCCCTGAGCTCTCTTTTGTAATCAGCTCTTTTCTTCTTTTTTAGGAGAACAGCACCATTTTGCTCCCATGGGGAAAGTCAAATGCCCACAGAGTCAGCATGGGTTTGCCATGGTCTGATTTGTTCAGCAAAGCTCATTATACCCTCCTTAATCTCCATTTTACATCTCCCTTGCTGCACTTTACATTCTCTTATATTACTACAATTTGGGCTGCATTTCTGTGTTTTAGAAAATTCCTCACTTAGAAAATTCCCTTTGTCCATGGTGTCACTTCTCAGCATTACTTCCCATCTGAGGGGAGGGTGTATATGCATCATAAGGAAGTACTTCATGGCTATAGTGAGTGAGCTCACACAATCTCTGTTTCCTGTCCTAATACATGTGTACATTTGTTTTAGGAGTACAGCTGCATTGTTTCTTCCTGCAGGCCCTGAGACCACTCCCAAACCAGAGTAGTTTGTTGTAACTCCAGAGGACTCTTGCTCGTCTAGTGAGGCTGGAGCATGACCTCCAGGCCTTGGATGCTTGAGCACATCCATCACCACCACTCTGCCAGGCTTTCCTAGACGAGCTGTCCCACAGGCTGTCTGTGAATCTTTTTGGGGCAACAGGCAGTGGTGGCACAACCCTATGGGCAGTGCTCAAAAATTCCCTGTAGGCAGCTCTTCCATTATGATGCAAATCCCCAGTATTCAGGACTCAGAACCTGTGCTGCTCCTGTGTTTTGCTGTGCCTTGAAGTTTCACATATTTCCTGTTCCACATGAGTCATTAGAAAGAGTTATTGACAAACAGGAGCTGTTCAAAGGAGAGCAACTGAAATGATCAAGGGAGTGGAGGGATTGATTTAGAAAGCAAGATTAAAAGGATAAAGTCTGGAGAGATTGGTTAAACAGCAACTACTGTGAGCATGATAACCTACACATACTTTAAAAGTATTTCAGAAACAGGAAAACACTAGTAGCATGATACATGGGGAGACAAGTGAAAACAGGCAGGAATTGAGAGTAACCTGAATTTTCCCTTTGAGATTAGCTTTCAGACAATAGGAAAGAAAATGTTCTCTGTCACTACTCTAACCTGATGGCAGCATGAAAAAAACCCAATTGCTCTCAATAAACCCTAGGACAAAAAATACTAGCAAGTGCAACATAAGTTGGGATGCCCAGGAATAGCACTGGGTTGGAGAATGCTGTCCTCCTCATGAGGAGGCCACTTTGGGAGAAATTGTGGGCAAAGCAGCTCTCATTACATAGCCCCACAAAACCCAGGGGAACTCCCCTTAGATATCAGGTCTCACTCCATACCTCCCCAGAAATCTGCTCTCCTCAGCTGGCAAGTGGAACAGCTTGTGGGTGAGACCAAGACTTTCCCTGACAGGGTTGTGTGCACGGGTGAGGTTCCTGCAAGCCCCCCTCACCATCTGGTCCATGAGCTCTGATGTGCTACAGTCATTTTTCAGTTTTAGTCTTGACAACTTCTCATGCCAGAGTGTACAGCTGAGCAAGCCTGACCAGATGCTTATCAAGTGTAAATCGGTGCAAATGTCTATTTATATCAGCTGAGGCTCTGCACCACTCTTTATAATGAACCATGTGTCCATTGTGCAGTCATGGACTCAGAAATGAAGACTAAAGGGACTACTAGATCATCTGTTTTGACCTTCCAAGTATCACAAGCCATTAATTTTCACCCAGTTACCCCTGGATTGAACCCAATAATTTGTCGTTGACTAAAGCACAGTAGGTATTTAGCTAAGAAGAAACTCTTTGCATGAGGTCAGTTGTTGATCTCAAGACATTCAAACGTGACTAATCCTCTCCTTCATGTGGGAATTTCTTGCTCTGGCTAATCACCTTTGCTCTTTCATAAAAAGCATAGCTTCCATTTTAACCTGCCTGGCTCCATCAGGTGTTATCTTCTACTGAGGTCTGAGTTTGCTCACGCTCAAGTCAGAAGGTCTGATAATTCGTGATCATTTTTATGTTTGCTCAGAGTTATCCATCAAAAGTATTTTGAGGTGGGTTTAAAATAGTTTATTTTTGGGAGCCACACAAGAATATTTGATATTCTCCATGGAAATCACTGTATGTTAAAAGCATGAGTATATTGCTTGACTTAAAAGATCAACCAATCGATCAACCTGTCTGTTGAAACACTCATAGTATCTCCCTCACCTGAATATTTGAACACATCCCTGTCATATCGGTAGCAGCAGCAAAGTCCCTAATAGGTTTATACTGTGGAACACTTGTTTTTGGGAGGGTAGTTGCACCATTCTCACATTTCCTTGAGTTTCTTCTCATGGCTGCTGCAGGAGACAGCATTCTTTGGTACATGAATCTGTGGTCTGAACCACTGCAGCTGCTCCTATAACCAGAACTATGCTTAAGAAAGGACATGGAACAGTTTTGCTTACTATCAGTTTCCTCCTTTCAGCTACTAAGGGACTTGAGGTGCAAACACAAGCCTGTGTTTTGAGTTCCATTCTTCTAGTGGGAATGCTTTTTTAATGGACACAGCGAAGAGACTTGTAATAGCATATTCAAAATGTACTTTCTGCAAATAGTATGCAACACTGACTTAAAATTGCCATGTCTACAAACATCCCTGCCAGTAAACTGATTTGTGAGATTGTTCATGGAAACACAGCAAAAAAAGGGGAATGAACTCAGCAGAAAGGAATGAATTAAAAATTTGAAAGAAGATTTGTGGATCGTTCCTCAGCACCTGCTAACAGATTTAAGGCAGCTTAGCAAAGAGCTGATTTGGGGGTATGATTTCACAGGCCCAGGCAGTGCTATGCAAAGGTATCCTTGCTTGCATAGGAATCTTTCACAGGGCTTATAGGAATTTCCCTGGGTGAGTTAATGGGCCAGATACCACATAACACTTCTGACCACAATAGCTTTCTTGTTAGTTTGGGCAGTTCCAGAGATGCACCATCTGAGAGTGACCCAAGCATTGGAAAACAGAAACTAAAGTAACAAATTTTATGTATTTTCATCCTCTTCCCTGTAAAAGAAAGAGATGGAGTAGTTCATAGGGTGATTTGTTTGTTTTGACTTCTCTGCGCGAGCTTATTGATGGAAGAATATGTTGGGGAACTGAGTTCTCTGTGGAGAGGACAGGAACTATCACAAGGGTTCTCACTGTTCCTGGGAGTAATACAATGATCGAAAGCCCTGGGAAATCCTGTCTCCAGCACAGACTCTATCCTCAAAGTCAACCATCTGCTTGTTCCTGTACGGCAAAGTAACGGTGGGGTTATGCAGAAAGGTGAATTTCTTCAGCAACTCAGACAAAACCTGTGGCAGGCATGGAGTATTGGGGCAGAGACCTTGAAGGTGACTCTGTCTTCAGTGGTGGCCAGTACAAATGAGGGAGCAGTCGGGTGATGTTCTCTCAGTAATCGGTGTTGCCAGGGAGACCAGAGACTGTGTTTTCTCAGCTGGAGCTTTTCCAGGATGCCTGCGTTCTTCACTAGATATTAGCTGCAATAATCAGTCATGAATGCCTGGATCACTGTGCTGAGACCTGTGTCTGATAGGATAGGACACCATCTTCTGGCAGGTTGCAACTGGGAGTGTTTTAACGATATGGTTATCTGGGAATTACATAGCAGTAGGGCATCCAGAGGGACTTCAAAGCTATGTGTGGACTTAACAGTCAGGGCTGATGCCCCTCAGTGCCCCTCACAGAAATACATGAGTGCTTTGAAGGGTTTAATTTCTTTTTGCAAGCATCAATTTGGTTGCCACATTCCTGCTTTCTTCTGCCACAGTTCTTTCTTCAAAGTTCCTTTAATGGAGGGCAGTGTGCAGCGCCTCATAACAAAATATACAATTTCCTGTCTATGGAGGCATTTCCCCAAGAATAGCTGTATTTGTTTTATAGCCTCAAACAGGTCTGCAGCCCTGTCTACTTTGGTTTGATTAATTAATCAGGGTTCTCTTCTTAGCTGAATTTAAGCCTTCTTTCAAAGGAAATAAAAAAAATAAAAAAAGAAAAAGAAAAAGAAAAAGAAAAAGAAAAAGAAAACCCAGAAGATTTATCCTGCAAAAAATTAACTGCAAAATGAAATTCCATATAAAAACATAGATCTCAGACTGCAGGGGAAGATTAATAGAATTCAGGTAAACAAAAAATGATCACATAAAAATATCTTTGCAGAATTATATGCTTCTCTAAAAAAACTTCCAAACCCATCAGTCACTAAAGGCACAGGAAATTCAAAGTGAGTGTGAAGACATGAGGATCTCTAATAACGGTAAATACAGAATTGCATGGTGAAGCAACCTTAAGTCTGACTCCAGCAACGATTTCAGAAAAATCAGACATTCTGAGACTAACCTTGTCCATCCATTACCCACAGTGTCATCAGATCAATGGCCACAAAACTAGAATGCTTTATTCTCCATCGCTCTGAGGTTGTGCTGACTCTGGCCCTTCTTTACAGCCATGCACTCTCTACAGAAAAACACATATTTCACAAATTCCTCACTAGACAAATAGCACATTGAAGCCATCACTCTGCACTTGTCATTCTGATTCTATTTACCCCAATTAAAAAAAGGACTGCAAAGCACAGGGCTGGCAGACATGAATCTCCTCAGCTCTGTTCCCTCCCTACGCTTGCCACGCAAAGAAGGTTTTCATTGGAAACCAGAGTCTGACTCCTTGGGAAGTGCTGGACAGGATAGTGACCCCCATTGCTTACCCCTTCTCCATGGCATCACAGATAATTACTCCAGCCCCCCACCAGACCCTGCCTCAAGTCCAGCAATCCCTGAACAAAGCTAAACAGGTGCTGTTTTTCAGACTCTTTGTCCACCCAGAGAAACCCCGACTGGTGTTGCATTGCACTCTGCACTGCTGCCTGAGTTTTGTAGTGGAGAGGATGTTTAAAGGCATTGGTGCTGCTCTAAAACCTCTCCCTCTTACCAGATCTCTATAAAGATCATGCAAGTGCAAGGGCAATAGCACTTTTACACATTTGCAGGTTCTGGTCCTAACTTTTTGCTGTGCACCATTTATATTGATATTTTTAATGGCCTGAAATAACTACAGCTGTTCCCTCTCCTTTACAGGCACCACAACAGAGGGGAACAGAGGGGTTGAAGGCCAGAAGCCAGAAACTTGGACTTTGAGGATCTCAGAGGACACACTGGGGTCAAAGGAATCTGATGTCTCCTTCCAGCCAGCTCTGCAGGTGTCAGTGAGCAGCAAGAACAGAGAACCAAGTCCAGCATTGGGTTTGACACATAACACTGTGTCTGGATCCAAAAGACACAAGACATTATTTCTTGGAGATCTCAAGAAAACGGAGACAGAGTATCTGCTGACTTAAAGAAACCTTTGCCAAAGGAAGGCTGCCACACACTGCAAACACAAAAGCATAAGACTGCTTTGCTGGGAGCAAGCTTTCATACTAGAAAACACTTTTCTAATATCACTCTTTTTATGATTGAATCTGATGATGGCAGTGGTTGTTTTCTTCACAGTTCACAGAGAATGGCCATCAAAAAATAGCCAACTTTTCCCTCCTCTCTGATGAAAGTCCCCATAACCTTGGTGTGAATTTATAGTCTGTCGTTGCATTTTGATATGCCATATGTGTGAGAGAATAAGAGGGAGGTAGACATTTTGTTTCCAAAAATTATGCCACACTTAGCACTGTTACAGCATGGTGGACAATGTATATCATTTAAAGTAGCAAGAACAGGTCTGGGGCAAAGGAAGACCTTGTGGTAAGCACAAATGTCTCTTGTCCTTGGGGACAAAGAAAAAAAAAAATCTAAAACCCACCCTCCACTAATTAATGTAATATAATCCATTCAAACAGGAAGAAAGTTCTGAATTGTTTTTTAATTATTTCCCATGAATAAATCTTCTTTGACAGGAAAGAATCAGCAGTACCCAGTGAAGGGCAACTATTTCATTGCAAGAGTGTATTCAGCCTGAGGGTGACATCCTAGCTGGGAGATTTATGGAGAAACTACTATCACATCTGAATTTTTTGAGTCCCTTTACTTTGGTTGACCCTAATGATTTGGTGTCACCTTGTGGATTTTGCTAATCCTATCTTCTCTTGCTCAGCAAATGAAGTCCAAAAGAACCCAAAACACCTCTGCCTCTGCTTTTGCTATTCCTTTGCCTATTAACTGTTGCTAATATTGCTGTTATTAATATTTTTAATAGTAGGACTAGTGGTATTAAAACAGCAGCCCCTTAGAAGTTCCTGGACTAGAACATCACTGAAAAAAGCACCTAACAAAAATACAAGTTTCTTGATCTATAATGTTTAGGATTTATCTGCTGGCATCATTTCGGCGAACGACCCATGGCAAAGTGTCTTAGCCTTCAGAGCCACTGAAGCTGGATTGCACCTCTGAGATCCATTGCCTTATTCCTGCAAATTACATCACCCTGTGGGCAGTGTCTGGCTGTGTGTGCTGGGGATGTGCCTCCTGTCCCCCCATCCTGAAAGCAGGACCAGAGGTGATGGCAGCCCAAGCTGATGGCTCTGTGCCAGGCTGTGTTGGTGCCAGAAGAGTCTCCAGCCATCAGCCAAACTCAATTTTGTTATTGTCCTATTAAGAAAAGGATGAGAGCCATGTGGAGACATCTGAAAAGCTAAATCTGGGCTGTGGTGGGAGGAATTAGGATAAGTTGAACACTGCTGCTCCAGGCAGTTGAGCAAACTGTTTTGATTGTACCCAGGTCCTGAACCACAGAATACATGTTGTTTCCCATGCTTCTTGGTACAGGAGTTCTGAACTCATTTAAAGCCGCTTTTGTGTGTCCATGGGATGCATGTCCAAGTCACAGATCCCTGCTGCATGACAAGGCCAATGGAACACTGAGTCTGCACTGTGCTGATTCCATCAGTTCTGGGTTAGCTTGTTTGTTTTCTCTTGCCCCGATCATAGTGCAGCATACGGGTATGTGATTGGTGACCAGACCCTTCAGTGTAGAAATAAAATTAATGAAAAGAATAAAAATGAAACCCAAAAAGGAAACAAAAATAAAAAAAAATTGTGACATGAAGGTAAGTGTCTAATGGAAAATCATAGTAATCAGTAAGGGTAAGAATAAAATTTAGTTCCTTCATAATTTCCTGAAATGTTCTCAATCTTCTATATGCTGGCAATATTTTACCTTGCTATTAACATTTCCAACTAGATGCAGCTTAAAATAACATGTTTTTCCAAGAATCAGAATGCTGATACAAATGGTCAAGTTACTATGATTCTTTTTTAAAGTCTTGGCAAGACTGCAGGTCAATTATTATGATTACTTTTGCTATTAATCATGGTATTATTTACTACACCAAAGCAATTGTGGTTTTTCTGTCCAAAGCAAAGGTTTATGATTTTTGTTTCTCAGCCTTTCTTTAAAAAATGTTTTAAATTTTAATTCCCAAAGAGATAAAAGTCCTCTAAAGAGACTCTGACTTATCAGTTTGGTGCTTACTTTTAAACACTTTTGACAGATCCCTTAGAAGTAGTGCCTGGATTATCCACTGAAACTCCTGGAATAAAATTCAAGAGGACTCCAGAAATGGTGACCCTTGCCATGTACAAACATGAATATTTTTGTGTTTTGTGTTGTGCTGAGCACGGTAGGAAACTGGTCCCAGTCTAGGGCTTTGAGATGTTATCACAGAGACAGCGATGCGCAAACAAGTAAAATAAGACAAGGAGGGAAAAGAAGCAGATACAAGGAGGAGCACAGACTAGGCGAAAAATGATTAATTAATGAAAATATGAATAAGCAAGCAGTTGACCTCCTCTTTGAGGCCATTAGAAAATGGCATCATCATCAGTGGTTCAGTTTTTTAGGGAATTCTACAGTGAGGTCATTCTCCCTTCATGCTGGCAATTAGGCAGTGGCTTGTATTTTAAAAAACCCAGAATACAGAGAGAACAAGGCACAAAATTTAATTTCAACAGATGCGTGTAAAAGACTAAACCAAACCATCTGTCTAAATAATAAATAAACATAAGCGAGTCTGAACAAAGTAGACATGAGAAGGGGTCACTGCCTGCATGAATAGGGTGTGTATCCTAGGGCACCATCTAGGGAATGACACAATTACAATTCTTTGCAGGGTCATAATGCTGAGGCTGTGAGGCCTATACAGGTAACACTGGACAGACCCTTGTATCTTTTTAAGTTCCTTTACAGAAGCAAAACTCTTTGATAGTAAGTGCAGTAGGACTTCTTCCTACTGTGATAGCAGCAGCAGGAGCCCTTTAAGCTTCCAAGGGGAGACATTTAAGGCTTAACTTCATCAGGAAGTTAACTAGAATTCAAGGGCCAAACAAATTCACCTGGCAGCCCCCAGGACTTTAAAAAGCCTGGTAATGACAGTCACTTGGCTTTCCTGGATTTTGGTGCCTTTGGGAAGGGTTGTGGTGAACTGCAAAGGTGAGCAGGGGAATGAGCTGGTGCCTCCTGCCTTTAAGGGTAGTACAGTGGCTGTTATGTTAAGGGGGTGGAAAGAGCCAGCTCCTGGGTTGCAGTCATCTACAGAAATAAGAAGGGTCTAGCTTGCAGCTAGACAGCTGTGTCAGATGCTTTCAGAAATGCTTACAGCCTAGATTCTAAAAATGACCTTGGGAAACAAAAGAGAAAGCTACAAACCCCCAGGTTTTAGGTTCCAGGCTTGTGGAGTGGAAGTAAAGCCTTTCAGCTCTCAGTGCTCCATGTGGACTAAATCAGGTGTTTCAGAAGAATAACAACCTGCAACTTTCTGCCGGTCTCAGTGGAGAAAGACATAATCACCTGGGAAAGGTAATGTGTGAGCTGGGAGTCTCCCCTTGCTGGTCTGTGTGAAGAAATTTTGAGTCTGGTGTGAATGGTGCTGATCTGCCTCCCAGCTCACAGGGGATGTGTATGTGTGCATTACACATACCTTTGAATACAGCAAAGTTCAGGAGGTGTGCAGAGCCTGAGGTGGTGAGGACAGCCTCTGTGTTACAGCTGGCTTTGGCAGGAGGTGGGAGGGAGGAATTCTCAGTGCCTCACACACGTGCAGTGTGTAGCTGCTCTTAGAGAACTGTGGAAGAGGAGTAGGCTTGGACCCTGTGGACCACTGCTGTAGCCTGAGCTGTGTGTATTGATTGAGGGAGCAGGTTTCTTCCATATATTCATAGAGGCTGGTTTAGCCTGAGCTGGGACTCAGAGACTGTGTCTCTCTTTCTCTGGTTATGATTTATGACTTCCATCCAATTTATAGCCATTTACAAGAATGCTGAACTGGCTGTAAATCAGTAAAAGACCATAAAATACTCATGGAACTGCTGAAATCCATCTGGGTGAGCTTCCTTCTCTCCCAAGAGCAGCTATCTGAGGGCAGGAAGATGTAGCCCTCCCGTCAAGCCCACTGGCAGTGATGGGGGTGGGGGTGAGATGTAGTGCTTGGCTGCAGGAAAAGGTAAAGAGAAGGAGGTTTGCTTTCTGAGAGCACACAGGAGTCAGCTGAGCCCTTGCCCAAGGAGCACAATGGTGATAGGAGCAGCTCTGTAGGGTTTCTTGAGAGGAGCTTCACCTGAGGGCAGGGCTAAGGCAAAATCCGTGGGGGAAAAGTGAGTAAAGTCATTTTTTCAGTGATCTGTGATTGTCTTTCTGAGGGTCAGTGTTTCACTGAGTCAGTGACTTTTGTGGGCAGTTCATGGGGAATGGAGACATAAATGTCCTGGTTGTTTTTGTTCTCACCACCTACTCTGATGAGATATTCAGGGCCAGGTCAGTTTGGCCATCAGAGGTGAGCATCATAGTCCTTGGGGATTTTGTAAGGTAACAATTTATCTGCCTCCCTTATTTAAAAATCATGCTCAGAGTTCAAGGAAGCCATCCAAGAAAGGGGCCTGACAGAACCGAGTTTCATGCTTACCCTTGCATCAAGGGATGATACAGTGTGCTACAGAGGCATTGAAATTATCTTGAAATTATCTATAGGCTTCACACCCTGAGAATTGCTCTATAGTGCGGATTTTCCTCTCCTACCTATTGATGGGGAGCAGGTGGAATTCAATGAGAATCTTTGCAAGTGTTATTTTTCCTTTTTACCCTACTATAGGCTGATGATCAGGCAACACTGGAGCACCAGGCTAGAATGCATTGTAGGGCCTTTTTCTGCCTTTGCTCTCTCTAGCAGCTATGGGGATCACAATTGGTACAAAAAACCTGAAGCATCCAGGAGAATGCCCCAAACTCTTACTCCATAGCAAAACACTTTCCAGTGCATGGTGGCATTCAGGTCTACAAAAAGTGACAATGTGCCTGCAATGGAGCCTCCCCACAGGCCTTGGCCCCCTGTCCCAAAAGGTTATTACCCTTGCAGCTGTTGAACATTGTTAATCCAAGTCTGCCGAGCTCCAGGCTGTCTTGCTCATGTGCCAGAGGCGTGGTTCTTCACCTCTGAGCTGGTGTTTCTGACTGGGCAGGCTTGGGAAGCTGCTCACCCCTGGGATGCTGCTGCAGTTTGCCAAGAGCAATGAACCCTGGCCAGTGCTGTGTGTCTCTTTTCTTTCTTGTGTGCAACGCCTTGGGGAGAGATAAGCAATTGTGCTGTCTATGCACTGCCTGTGACCCTGTAGTGCCCTGAGAGTGAAATTCCAGCTCCACTCTACTTCACATTCAAAACAACAGCAGAAAATAACTTCCACTTTCTTCATTTCAGTGGGCTCAGGCTCATGGGTAAGGATAAGGAGAAATTGCTGAGGCCGACTGGTGAGCAAGCAACCCTGAAGAATGTCTCCCTTATCCCTCTGGCCAGCACAGGTTTAGAAATCAGTGCTGATCAGCTGGCTGCTTGGACAGGCTAAATGTGTACCAAAAGAAGCCCTGAGGAGAGTGAGGGAAGATAGCTCACAATAAGCCATTGAAAAGCTGGGATAACCCTACACCTCTGTGTTGGATGGACTATCCTTTGCCAATCTCATGTAGGGTGCAGGCCCTATGTTGGTGCCCACTATTCTGCTCATCACTCAGCTGTTCTGAATGCAGGATGCCTGGGAAAGGAAAAGAAAATAATGTCAGCTCTGCTGAGCCCACCTTCCATTTTTTTCATAGTCTTATCATTACTTAACAAATAATCAGTCCCCTACTATTATAGGGATTTTTTTTCCCTGAGAATTGCCTCCCAAGGTTTTCTTTAGAGACAAGCCAGCAATGTCACTGTCCCACGATAAAAACTCCCAAGGTTGCAAGTTTCCCTTTTGTTGACAGATGTTTTCGTTTTTTTCATCAGAGGAATTAGATAACCATCATCTCATAGACCTACTGCTCACTGCATGTGCCCTTAATGCTCTGTGGGAAGTTTAGCTCAGAGTGAGGATACCTGAAATCCAGTGATATTATGAGTTCATGAAACTGCTGCTAAAGGTTTGGTTATAATTAGGGGATTATATACTGTGTGATTCTCTGACAACAGAATATTCTACCATGTCTGCCATAGCTTGACATTTTAATTCAGAATATAAGGAGTCTACAGCTGGTTTGCTCTTTTCTTTATTTCAGATTGAGTTGTGCGAATAATGGAGTTTTCAATTAAATGACTGGACAAAAAAAAAAATAAAGTAAGATGAAGGAAAAAGAGAATGGTGGATTCCATTGCCCAGTGGTGCCTCATTCAATCCAAAACTGAAAAGTTTCTTTTAATTGTAGGAAGGATGTTAATTCATTTCTTGTAAAATTCTTCTTTTAAGCCTGGACAGTTTTTAAAAAAACAGCACCATAATCTCAACAATTAAAAAAAGAAATCTCACTTATTCTGAGATTTCTTTCTTTCATCTGTCCCCACATCTCACTTTTCTTCTTTTATCCAGAAGTGTGTGTGTCAAAATTGACCCAAATTCACCTGGATCTTCACAAATGGAATTTTTGTTCAGCTCGAAAATGTTCTGTGCAATGTCTCTTGATGAGAAGTTTTGTGGCATTAATGGCAGCTCCAATGAGTTTGTAGGGTTCCATATTTATTTTCTCCTGGTACTATAAATAGTCCCCACCTGAGTGAAACACAGTTCAAAACATGTTCTGCCATGCTCTGTAGCTTCGAAGTTGAGCCTTGTAGAAAGTAAGTTTTTGCAAATAAAAGGGAATTGCACTGATATGCTGAAAGCTCCCTGATTTCATCTGCTTTACCCGCATGTGGCGAAGTCAAATATAGTAACTAATGTCTTATATAGGAAGGTGTAAACTCTGTTCCTTCTCACAAAGCTGAATTGACTATGTAGGAAAAGTTACTGTGGTAAGTGAATGAATGCACCAAGATTGTGATGCACACACAGGAAACAGATTTGTTGTGAAGAGGCAAACCTGCCATCTGATAGTAACTGGGCAGGTGGTGATTTGTGATTACTGTTCCTGAGTAGCTGAGAATTATGCATATCCTATTATGTTTGTTAACCCATCTGTCCTGCTTACCCCCCACATATTTTTATCTTGTTCTCATCTTTAAAGCTATTAGCTATTTCTGTAAAAGGTTGTAATTTACTCTGCTGAATCATGTCAGCAGTGAGTCCCCAGGCATGTCCTACCTTTCTGCATGTCCTTTTTGGCCCTGACTGTGAGCAAATGCTCTGTCTTTGAAAGACACAATGTTGCTGACATTATGCTTATACTGATTTGAGGGAGCAATCTGAATAGCTGGGTTGCTGTCCACATGAAGGTAATTTGGGGGTCACTTTTGCTATTTGGGAGCCAAGCTTTGAGGTTCAGTGGAGATTTCTGAAAAGGAGACAGCTGTGCACATTGTTGGTCACTGATGTGAATTGTCAGGGTGTGTAGTGGTGGCATTTTTGTGGAGAAACATTTCTTTGGAATATGTTTGGGCAGCCAGTTTCAATTTCACTGAAAGCCACTCTTCAAGGTTCTATGTAAATGACTGCCTGTGTGCTGTAATAACTAAAAATACTTATTCCAATCTTTTTTTTAGTGATTTCCAATGAGACTGTGATGGTGGACCTGTTTATTATCAGACCAATCATAATGTGTGGAGGCAGACCTTTATCCTTCATCATCTGGAAGTCCAAGGTGGCCACTCTAGTCAGTGCATAGGGAGTCCCAGGAGAGAATAAGGTCAAAATTCATTCAAAACGAAGGGGAAACAATGGCATAAGATCCAGGAAAACACAAGGTCCAGAATCCAGACAGGATTACATGGGCCAGCTTCATGCACATTGTCCAAGCCATTAATACCCATCAGGAAGAGCTGCTGAGGTCAGCTGGGATGTGGCAGGCAGCAGCTCACAGCTGGCCCAGCTGTGTGCCAGTGCTTATTGTGGCAACTGCTCTATGAGGATATCCCAGCCCACTGTTTTTACCTGTAACCAAATAGGGCTGATGGTAAGAAAGTCAGAAAGTGGTGTGGCTATTCTAAGTCTCAACTTTAAACCAACTTCATTCATTCATGATCCTGAAATGGGGGCATGGCACCCAGGGCAGTGCATGCAAATTGTCTGAAACAGGATCAACCCTTTTCCATCCTACACTTCTGCTTTGATTTCCATGTTAGCTCTCATTTTTCCCTTGCCTGTGTTTTCTGTCAGTGTTTGACCTTTCCTCCCCAGTCCCCTGGCCTTTTCTATTCTAAGCTGATAAGAAGGAGCTCAGAGTTGATATGCAGGAATCCCTGGACACAGCTATTTTTTTCATCAGTAGTTAATTTTCCACTTCTTTTATTTCCTTTGAGATTCAATACATCTACTTTCATGCTTCTGTGATTCAGTTTGTGGAGGAGACAGACAAGGAAATGCTGAATAAATCTCTTGCCTTCTCTCTCAATCCTTTACTCCCATTTTTGCTTAGCTCCCTTTCCTTCTCTTTCTTCATGCCACCATTTTTTTCACTCCTGTGTTTTTTTTTTTTTTTTTTTTTTTTTTTTTTTTTTTTTGTTCTCTAGGACTCTGTCTTTGGACAATTACAGATGTTGAGAGAGAAGTCAGAGATAGTCATGTTTGGTTGACTAGAAGATGTGGTTCTAGCCCTCCCAGGCTTCTGCTGCAGACACTTCAGAAAGCTGCCGCATGGCCTCACTCAGAAGGTCTGCTGGTCCTGGAGAGCACCAGTTCCTGAGGAGTATGTAGTGAAAGGGAGAGTGTTTTTCACATATACCATCCCCTTCAGGCATTTAATCTTGCTGACAGAAGACAAATTTTATTAGAGGGAAGAGGCTGCATGCTGTGGAAATGCATCCTCACCAGAAGGAGGATAGGAGGAGGGAGACGAGTGAAAGGGAGGGGCAGAAGGAGAGAAAATGATTGTTGAAGAATACATTCAGGGCAGGTATCTCGGGATGCAGCTGCAGTGGGAGCTGAAGGTCGAGCTCTGGGTTGGCAAGAGGCCGTGAACTGCCGACCCTTTGCGTGACAAAGGGCACAGGGACATACCTGTGTGCCAGCCAGGGGGCAGGACACTCAGGCAGGAGCTAAAGATTCGGACTTTCCCACCCTTAGACTGTAACAGCCCAGGGTTTCCCTTGTTCAGGATGCCTCCTCGGATGCACCAGCTCGAGCATGTATTTTGTTATTTAGGTACTGCACCAAGATAAAATTATATTAAGGATAGAATTGTATGAGACTCTGCTATAAGATATCAGATCTGACTGTGGGTGTGGGGGATTTACCTGATGAGGGGCCTTGGTCCCAGCTCAGGTGCTGTGAGTGTGGCTGCCTGAGTGGCTTCTGGATGGCTGGACAGGGAAGTTTGCTTTACATGATGAAAATACAGTTCCTTGGCCTACTATGTCCCTGTTATGTTCACTACTCTCCTTTTACTCAGTACAGTGGCAACAGTTTTCCATTAGGAAATACTCTGCTTAGTTTGTTGTTGAGTGTGATAAAGTGCCATCTCATTACTGGGAGAAGGTCGTGAGCTAACTAAATGCTGTTTTATACTAGGCTCATGCTTGTGGCATCTGACTACGTTAAAGTAGCTGATGTCACAGGCTACTGGTACCTTTCATGTCTGAGGAGAACACGTGTCGATTTCTGAGCAACTGTCTCCTTGTGTGATTTTCATGAGGCATGGCTGAGGGAGCCCATATGGGCAAAGAGCTGCCAAATGTGTTTGAAACTTGTCTGGGAGAAGTCTGCTCAGCAGCCAGACAGGACTCAGACGTCGCGTTCAAATAGCAGCAAGTAAATATCATTCAGATTATTATCTGAGCATGGGAATATACAGGATTATTTCCCACAGGCACTAGAAAGGCTAGGGGGTTTTTTTGGGTGTTTCTTTTTGTTTGTTTGTTTATGTTGGGTTTTTTTTTGTGGTTCTGTTTGTTTGGTTTTTGTTTTGATACAGTAGTCCGAATGTCTCTGTAGAATCGAACCACTGGTGATGAAATCCACAAGGACAGTACAATATGATGAGGATCAGCATTTGGGCTGTTCAAGAGCTAAAAATTTTTCTCACATTTCTCTCACTTTGCAGGTGGTCAGATGGGCTAAGAGATCAACATGTTGAAGTGTTTGAATCTAACTAATATAAACTCTGTTGCTCTTTTAAGGCCACAGAAAGGAAACTGATCTTATCCACCAACTAAACTCCACAGGGAGAAGTATTCACAGCAGTTTCCAATCTACCATAGTGGGATGCTAATACTGTCTATTAAAATCTAAAGTGATTTCTACTCTGAAATCTCCACTCTTAACTCACTGTTTTTTACCTAACTCAGGAGTTAAAACCTCTTTCCTGGATCATGTCTCTATAGTAATAATAATAATAACAACAATGCCTTTCCTCAGTCTTTATTCCTTTGTGAAGTGACAGAACTAGAAAGAATAAATCTGTGGAGCTGATCTGATGCACAAATCCTCAGCAATGTCTAATGCCGTACCCAAGTGATTGTGAGTCAGTATAGGCTTGGCATGCAGGAGCAACTTTTTCTCAAAGGTAAAGAGTCTTCAGTGTGGGCTGGTGAACAACCCTGGCAAGTCAGAGGACTGTACTAACCCCAAAACAAAGAGTATAAGTTCCAACAAGATTAACTAATTGCTTAGGAAGGCTCCAAGAGGAATTAATTCTCCATTGCTTTTCACCTCAGAAAAGGAGGAGATTTAGGACACTTTTATTCAGCTATGCAAACGTGACCTGAGTTCCAGGGAAAGGTGTGTCTTCTATACCTAGAAAAAGATCAGTCAATGAAACAAAATGTTTATGTCTCAAAGGGTAATCTTTGCTGTATTGTGAAATGCCAGTTATCTTGAGCTGAAGCTATTCTGATGCAAGCTTGAGCCAAAAAACAAGTAATTCACTTTGGGTTCCAAACAGACCTGGTAGACTAATTAATTATTTAGTGTTGTGACTGGGCCAAAAAGTTAGGGGAAACACTTGGATGTTATCCAGAACCTATTTTTTTGTAGTAGTGTTGCCAAAGCAAGGCAACTATGTCTTCCCCTTTGGTATCATCTTGGTCAAATCCAAAACACTTTAATCCCCCTCAAAGTGTCGGCTGCATTTTCAGGATAACTGCTATTAAAGTGCTTTTGTTATGTAGGCCATCAGGCATTTTTATAGCCCTAGAACACAAAGATCCTTATTTAAGGGATGTGGGACGTAAATATCTGCTGATTTTTGTACTGCATGAAGTGGTTACAGAAGGGTGGTTTTTAAATCAAATACAAGCTCTGCTATTCCTTCACTTGGCAGGAGATCAGTCACAGCTGATGCCCCAAAGATGACTTATATTCTCGAAAGCATCTTATTGCACTAGGCAATCTCAGGAGATCTCTTTCAATCCCAAATATCCTGTGATTCTGTAATTAAGACACTCTTGATCGCAGCTCAAACTGAGTGACCAGTTTGGCATCTTTCAAACAGACCCTTTTCACCTCCAGAGAAAGTAAGTTAAAACCTTCCTTTGGTGGGTTAAAAGAGCCCAAACAGCTGGATGCAAAGCTAGGACATGCTTTCTGGTTTTCCTGTTGTCTGAAAATAGGTACAAATCTGTCTGTAATATGGATGATACCAAAATAACACAGTTATTTACAGCCTCTTCTGTTTTCTAGCAGAGAAAGGATTTGCTGATCTCAGCTATCTCTAGACTAAGCAAGGGTCTTGCATGTGTCCAAAGCTTTGACACGTCTAAAATGCCATCTACCAGGCAGATTGGTGTTGTGTCCTTGTATGAGATGCTGCTTGATGTACAGCTGGCAGTCTGAGGTACACTGATTGTGACCTAGATTAAAAACAAAACTCTCAACCCAGAAACTCAGCTCATGAGCTACTTATGGTCTATTGCTGAAGAACCCATTTGCTCTGCTGTGTGTTTGCTCCTCCTGCAGCCAACACTCACCACTCCTCATTGAGAACTTTGGTTATTTCTGTTTGCCAGTTATGCTAAAGAGCAGTTCATGTCTCGTTTGGGTGAAATTCAATAACGATTCCACTTGCAGAAAAAAATCAATTTATATATCTGTATAACAGGAATAGATACCACTTGAGATTGTGAGCTTCATAAGTAAGGGCAGCAGTTCCTGAAGTGGCAAGATGGGAACTATTTTGATTGGCAGTTATGATACTTCAATTCAGACAGATCTGGAATATATTGATGTGACATGTGTCCCCAAGATGAAAGGAATGCAGAGAATCAAATGTGAATTCTCACTGGTGGTGGATGTATGGAAACTGGAAGTAAACATGCATATAGCTAACCCACCTAGGGTGTTAGGATTCTGTACAAGCTTTTAAAGGATTGGACATATTAGAGAGACATGCAGGCTTGCTTTAGGGTGTAGGAGTAACAAAGGGATGTTAGCTAGATTGGCTTAGGGATGTAGGAATTATAGGATGTAATTTATTTTGCTTAAGGATGTAGGAGAAAGAAGATTTACATGGCATGGTTTAAGGCTGTAAAAGAAATAGGATTAAATTAGCCACATGAAAAATTTAGGTGTTAGGAAAAATTTCCCTTAAGTCTTGCAGCATGGTTTTCCAAAGGAAGAAATTATAATAGGACCATGCTATTTCTGTCTGAACTTAAAAAGTCACTGGGTAAGGTTCTCTAAGGTTCTGTAGCATCTGCATGCAGAAGTGGAAACAGGGGAAAAAATAAATTAATAAGGTTTGATTGGTTTATCTGGTATAAATTTGCTAGTTTAGTTTTTGACCTTTAAGAGCCTCCTCTGTAGGTTTTTTTCTTGTGGTTTGTTCTTTTTTTTTTTTTTTGTACTGCATATGGTATGTAGTTATGCATAATGTTACGGGTGAGAAATCAAGCACACAAAGGCCTCAAAAGTAAAAAAAAAAAAGTGGTTTTTCTTCCAACATTAACTTAAGTGTGTTGCAAAATGTATCAAGGGCCTGTTGATAAATGGGAAAAGATTCAGAGAAGAGCCCACTGGAATGATGCAAAATTTGGAAATATGCCTCAGATTACCTAGGAAACTCAATCTATTTAGAGAAGACTGAGAAGCATCACCATAGGCTCTGTTTACCTACTTAGGAAGAAAATTGCAGCAATTTTGGCAAAGAAAATTCTGTCAAGACCCAGTAGTTGCATCCTGAATTACAGAAAAGACGGGGAGAGGGAGTAAGGCATTTTTCATGATGAAGATAACTTTCCATTGGGATGAAATACCCAGAGAAATGATAACTGGAGAAATGATAGATCAGCTTTTCAAATCAAGACTGGCTTGCTATTTAAAGGAGAGATTCTGGCTCAAACACAGGTGTTTTGATACTGAAATTTTTAGGTGAATTTCAACAGTCATGGCTAGGAAATCATGCAAAATCATAATCTTTCCTTCAGCTCTTGATATATAAATTTCTCTTTTATACTGCCTCTGGGATCTCAGAAATGATGTGGATAGCTCTAAAAATGGGAAGCTTCATATCCCCTTGCAAAGCTTGGCACCTGTTTTGGTCTTAGGAGTACAGGTGGACTGTGCACAGCAGTGCTCATCCCAAAGAGTACTGTTTCTAGGAAACCACCACTTCCAGGACCTTACATGGGTATTTCTCTCACAAGAAAAATCTGTGTGCCAGAGTGGATATCATCCTCACTGGCTCTGGAAGCCCATACTTGCAAGACTCTCAAAATCACATCTTGAAACACAAAAGGTGATACAGATAGGGCCTGGGTGTTGAAGACTCTTCTTCCACAGGGGGCTGGGCAGCAACACAGCACAAGAGTGTTGTGATATCTGGGAAATGCAGTCCTAGGCTGCTGCAGATGTGCAGAATGGCTGCCGCAGAGGGTAGGGAGGAGATACGGTGAGAAAGTGGGATTTATTGTGTCAAAGTAATCAAGAGTATAATGGTCTTCCTGCCAAGGTGAGCAAAGCCAGGCAAGTGGAATTGGAAGTGAGTTAGGGTACCACAAAGGACATAGAATGTAAGTGTTTGAGAAATTATGCTGAAATGCATTTTCCACGAAGAAGCGGAAGGCTATGTGAACGGGTGGGGGAAAGTAGGAGGATGTAAAAGAGTGTTATTGAGGGAGTCATGTTTCTCTACATAGAACTAGTTGCTAGTCTCTCATTTCTCTCCCTCCGGTCCTGTGTGTTTCAGGAGTCTCCATTACCTCAGCAGGAACACTTTCCCAGTGCAGCTTATGCAGTGGGCCTTCAGAGGAAAGCAGCGTTTTGTAAAATGATCCCTTGTTATTAAGAAATTGTCTTTCTTCTAAGGCTTTTACCTAGAGGTTCTTCCTCCCTTTTTTGCTTCTCTTTTTCTTTTTTTTTTTTTTTTTTTTTCTTCTCCAGAGGCCTCTTAGTTTCCTTCCCCCATTCATAACAGATGATGAAATTGATATGAACTGGAAAAGCATAAGTTTGGAAAAAAGACATCCAGCAGCAGAGAGAAATGGAGAAGCCTGGACACATGTCTGTCAACAGAAGTGGAAGATCACTCATGAATTAGACCTTCCAATGTTAAGTCTTGTGCTCTAGTTAAAAAAACGAGAGATGAATTGGACACATGGTCCTTGCAGTCTTCCTTCAAGGTCTAAATCCTCAGGCTAAGAGAAGATGGAAATTGCCTTTCCCTGTCTTAGATATATCTCTTCCTATTCTGTGTTGGAATAAAAGGTTAAAATACAATTTTCATAGTAACAGCTTGAGGCGCTATGAGAGTTTATGAGACCTGTAGTTTGAGGCATCATTTCTTTCCTACCTGACGTTGTTTGTTGAGGCCTGCCCCATAACTCTAAAGAGCATCACTTGCTTGAGCTGAGTCTGGTGTGTCTGTCTTGACTCTACTGCATAAGTCTTGGATCCATTTAAATTAGGTCCATTAAACCTTTGGACCCATTAAGCACATGCACAGTGGTTTGAGGGACTTTTATCACATTGCATTTTTGTTTTTTAAAGTATAATCCCTCTTTTCCTAACAGAATCTAGTGCTGTTTGCCACATTTATCCTTTTTGGCAGTGGTTTTAGCCCCTGGCCTGTAATTTAACCCATAAGGATATGATCTCTTATCCCAAGGCCATTTCTACTTTCCATTAAAGCTCTATCCAGTGCAGAGGGCCAGAATATGCACAGCAGAAGCAGCTGAGCCAAGAGGGATGATATGATTCTCTACCCTCCCTTAGGAAAGAAATGAAAGACAAACAGTAGGGGTCCAGAGGAGGAGAGGGAAGACTCTTTTTTGCTAGCACAGAAGGATTGGCATATAGAAATAAGCTGCCAGGGCAAAAGCTGCTGCTTCTGGGTGATAAGCCACCCAGTCAGTCAGTTGGGAGGGGTGTCCTGGAGAACAAAGGCCTTTCTGGTTTGGTGTACTGAGAGGGTGATAAAACAGCTGGCAGACTTATTATTAAGTTCACACCATTCCCTGGTGTGAAGTGTCAGGGCTGTAAGTAGAGACTGGTGTGTGAGAGAACTGTAGGTAGGTGCTTGTGTAGGGGAAAAGAGGCCTTGGGAGAGATTGAGTAGGACCTGATGGGGTACAGACCTGAAAGCAGGAAAGCTGGACTGAATGCAGTTGGGTGTACTTACAGGGAGGTGAGTGGAGGGGAAGAGGAAATGTGTGGTAAGACAGGGTAGAACTTTACTGCAAGTGCAAGTGATGTCAGTGTAAAGGGAAAATAGAAAGTGTTCCCTCAGCTGGGACTGGGTATTCTCTATAAGGTATGGTGTTTCATTCCCTGCTTCCTTAGTTACTCAGAGTTACCACCTCCACATGATTCTGCTTGGCTCATAGGGCTCCTTTCCCCCTTGGTGAGGTGACAAAGCAGAATCTGTCTCTCACTGTCCTTGTATACTGCTGTGACCTTCCTTAGCTGGATCTCATTTGAGCACAGATACAGACCCTGCAAATGCAAATACTGCTCAGCTGCTTGTCCATAAGCTCTTCTGTAGCATAAAGCTCTTGGAAACGAACAAGTGTTTCACATCCTGTCTTTCCAATGTGGAAGCAAGGCTGGTGAATACTGAAATACTGAAAGATAAAAAGACAACCTCTGCAGAGCCTGATGAAAGAGGTAAATGTTTCGTTGTTTCACATCTCCTCAGCTGCAGTCCTCTCAGAAATGCAGCCTGTGATGGATTGCTGCTGGTATGATGTGGGACTGGACCATAAGAGCATCCTCTGTCACAAGGTCATATCAGAAGAGACTCATGTTCCTTAAGGTGCCTGCTCCAAAATTACCACTCTTGGACCAAATCCTGAAGCCTTTATTCATTCAAAATTTTCAGTATCTTGGAATGATGTTTTGCTTGAGTAACAACTGCAGGGTTTTGCCCATTCATCAGCTTAAGTAATTCAACAGAAATGACATTATTTAGAGTGCTTAGCCCTGACTTGCATACATCTTTACCAGCACAGTGATTTTAGCAACTCTTACATAGGAATCACTTTGGAGCTTGGTAAACTTGTGGAGGGAAAATCTCCATGGGAAAATAAGAATCTGTAGAAAATGGCAATGTTTCCCCCCCCCTTTTCAGTGGGCAGGTAATCTATGAGGCAGTCAGGAAAATAGCAACTTGGACATAAATTTGAATGTATTTTTTCTTCTTTGCTTTTGACAGGAGTCCTTGTATTTACAGTATTAGATGAGTTTTCTCAATGCAGTTAGGTTGGGAGGAATCTGCAGTGCCTTTCTTAGGTGAATGGATGTGTTGCTTAAGTCTCTTAGTCAGCTGGAGAATTACCAAAGGAAGTGAGACAAGGACTTTGACAGCTCTGTATCCTGCCTTGATCAGAGGGCAATGCCAACTATTTCAGCAGAAATTGCGAGGTGCAAAGAACAAGGAATAATCTACCAAAGAGACAGTTGCTGCCTGACTGGTGAAAGAGTTATGTGAACCAGTAAAAATGTCATATCCTCTCTAACCTGAAAAAGGAGTGCTTTTACTGGCAACATCTAATACCCTTGTAATTTACTTGGTCCTTGCCTTTGTCTGCCTCAGCAGTGAGTTCCACAGGTAATACTCTTACAGGTGGCTTTTTTTAATATCAGCTGAAAGTCTTTTTGTAGTTGCAAACTACCAAGACTTTCAGAGAACTCACAGAAGATGAAGTCTGTGATACTCTAGTTTGCAATAACTTAATTTTTTGGTGGCCAGCCCCAGAAGAGGTGAGAGGTGGCTGATTATTCCCTTAGTCTAATGGCTAAAGGATTAGCATAAGTGGTTCAGCCTCTGGCAAGCAAAGGCTACTACTGCATGTTGCTGCTGCAGTCTACAAGAGCTGCACTTGTGCAAGTCAGAGGTCTGGCATATCTCTACATGGGCTGCAACAAGGAAGTTGACAACTGGAGAAGCCCAGTAAAGAGGAACTTTCATATTATACTGATTTACTGCAAACTACCAGGATGCAACAGTAAACTCTTCCACTCTCTTCACATTACTCTTATTTATACTTAACATCCAATGCTTTGGCTGTCATTCTTTAATCAAGATTTCTTTTAAAGCTGTCTGAATTGCTTGGGGAAAACCCTGGGTAAATATTGTTATTAGTTAAGTAATAAGACACAACAGGGTGTGAAATATTGCCCTATAACTCATGCCTACTCTATAGCAGTACATTGAGTGGCACAAGGCCAAATGGCTTTGTGTGTTATTTTTTTAGTTAAATCAAATTAAAAAGACACCAGCAAAGTGTCTGTGGCTGTTAAAACATGGCCATGGTGGTAGGAGGAAGGGAGAACAGTCATTTAATAAGTTGTGCTGTCAATTGCTCACTTTTTAATTTAGCGAACGATGAAAAGTACTAAGTGGAGAGCCCTGGAGAGAGGTGTCCTTCACTTATCTAAAGGACAGATTGGACAGAAGCAGCAGCAGCGTGAGCTCTGCCATCACTCTGTGGCAGCAGGTTTGCAAGTTCCACCTCTGGTGGGTTAAAAGTGTCCATTTGCAAGACTCCATTCAAACTTTTGTCACTCGGCATGAGTTACCATTAACTGTGGCTTAATAAGGTGCTTCCAGGACCATAAGTTGCCTTGGGGGCATCTGTCAAATTGGAAGGCAAATTGAGGCTACCACTTAGGAAAATCACCGGATAGATTTTTACGGATGACTTGAGATTCCAACCAGTTTCCTGGGACCAAACTCAGCCTCTGCATAAGTGAGATGGTGCTGTCTTCTTTGGCTCACACGGCAAGGAAAAGGCATCAGGAATGTGTTGCACACTAAAAGAATCTTATTAACAATTTTCTAACTTTTTGAGCCAATCCATGGCCCCTTTTATAAAAATTCAGCTTATATGTAACACAGCAGCAATCCTGGCCACAGGGGTGGTCACTTTGGCTGGGATTGTCAGGGCTACATTTTGGCTGCAGAGATGAACTGGCTGCCTCTGAGCGCTCACTTCTGTTTTAGTTTAGAATGACCTTTTTATGAGTAAATGGGTCCTGATCTCTTGCTCTGTGTAATAGCCCATTTGCTACAGGCGAGAGTCTGTTTCCAGCAATGGGCTAGTGCATCTCAGATTGGCTATATATTGGCCTTTAAGGAATGAACCCCCTGCACTGCAGGGAAAATGTTAAATTTTCATGGCTTTTTTTTTTTTTTTTTTTTTTTTTTTTTTTTTTTTTTTTTTTTTTTTTTTTTAGTGCANCTGAGAGAAAAATTTTATATTTTTTTTGTTTTTTTTTTTTTTTTTTTTTTTTTTTTTTTTTTGCTTTTTTTGCTTTGTGTAGACAGCTGCTGTTGTGTCTCTTACCAAAGGCCCATTAGCTACCCAGCAGCTTCTGATTCAGACAGCCAGGCTAGAAATGTAAAAAACCATGTTAAAAGATGCTCATTAATCCTGATTTTGTTCCTCCCATAGGCATTTTCCTTACATGCCCAGCATTTCTCATATGCTGGACTCCCAGTGCAACAGGAGGATTCCATTTTCTTTAGTCTTTAAAAGCCCAAGCAGTCTATTTGTGGAGCTCGTTGTGCTGCCTATTCTCTGGTGTGGGGCGGGATGTGCGCGAATCCAGTCTAGTAAATCTAGAGAAGGGGAGGAAACTGTTTTTGTTCCCCACCCACC